>CAWVNZ010001946.1:0-33145 GCA_963930735.1 Dioctria linearis | reverse complement strand
AATCCCTGGCGTAATTAAAATTTGCGACAGTAAAAAATTATTTTTTGAATAATTTACTATAGAAAAGGCAATCCCTGGCGTAATTAAAATTTGCGACAGTAAAAAATGAATTTTTGAATAATTTACTATAGAAAAGGCAATCCCTGGCGTAATTAAAATTTGCGACAGTAAAAAATGAATTTTTGAATAATTTACTATAGAAAAGGCAATCCCTGGCGTAATTAAAATTTGCGACAGTAAAAAATGAATTTTTGAATAATTTACTATAGAAAAGGCAATCCCTGGCGTAATTAAAATTTGCGACAGTAAAAAATTATTTTTTGAATAATTTACTATAGAAAAGGCAATCCCTGGCCTAATTAAAATTTGCGACAGTAAAAAATTATTTTTTGAATAATTTACTATAGAAAGGGCAAGGCCCTGGCGTAATTAAAATTTGCGACACTAAACAATTATTTTTTGCAAAATTTACTATAGAAAAGGCAATCCCTGGCGTAATTAAAATTTGCGACAGTAAAAATGAATTTTGAATAATTTACTATAGAAAAGGCAATCCCTGGCGTAATTAAAATTTGCGACACTAAACAATTATTTTTTGCAAAATTTACTATAGAAAGGGCAAGCCCTGGCGTAATTAAAATTTGCGACACTAAACAATTATTTTTTGCAAAATTTACTATAGAAAGGGCAAGCCCTGGCGTAATTAAAATTTGCGACAGTAAAAAATGAATTTTTTGAATAATTTACTATAGAAAAGGCAATCCCTGGCGTAATTAAAATTTGCGACAGTAAAAAATGAATTTTTGAATAATTTACTATAGAAAAGGCAATCCCTGGCGTAATTAAAATTTGCGACAGTAAAAAATTATTTTTTGAATAATTTACTATAGAAAGGGCAAGCCCTGGCGTAATTAAAATTTGCGACAGTAAAAAATTATTTTTTGCAAAATTTACTATAGAAAAGGCAATCCCTGGCGTAATTATAATTTGCGACACTAAAAAATTATTTTTTGAATAATTTACTATAGAAAAGGCAATCCCTGGCGTAATTAAAATTTGCGACACTAAACAATTATTTTTTGCAAAATTTACTATAGAAAGGGCAAGCCCTGGCGTAATTAAAATTTGCGACACTAAACAATTATTTTTTGCAAAATTTACTATAGAAAGGGCAAGCCCTGGCGTAATTAAAATTTGCAACAGTAAAAAATGAATTTTTGAATAATTTACTATAGAAAAGGCAATCCCTGGCGTAATTAAAATTTGCGACACTAAACAATTTTTTTTGAATAATTTACTATAGAAAAGGCAATCCCTGGCGTAATTAAAATTTGCGACAGTAAAAAATTATTTTTTGAATAATTTACTATAGAAAAGGCAATCCCTGGCGTAATTAAAATTTGCGACACTAAACAATTATTTTTTGCAAAATTTACTATAGAAAAGGCAATCCCTGGCGTAATTAAAATTTGCGACAGTAAAAAATTATTTTTTGAATAATTTACTATAGAAAAGGCAATCCCTGGCGTAATTAAAATTTGCGACAGTAAAAAATTATTTTTTGAATAATTTACTATAGAAAAGGCAATCCCTGGCGTAATTAAAATTTGCGACAGTAAAAAATGAATTTTTGAATAATTTACTATAGAAAAGGCAATCCCTGGCGTAATTAAAATTTGCGACAGTAAAAAATTATTTTTTGAATAATTTACTATAGAAAAGGCAATCCCTGGCCTAATTAAAATTTGCGACAGTAAAAAATTATTTTTTGAATAATTTACTATAGAAAGGGCAAGCCCTGGCGTAATTAAAATTTGCGACACTAAACAATTATTTTTTGCAAAATTTACTATAGAAAGGGCAAGCCCTGGCGTAATTAAAATTTGCGACAGTAAAAAATTATTTTTTGCAAAATTTACTATAGAAAAGGCAATCCCTGGCCTAATTAAAATTTGCAACAGTAAAAAATGAATTTTTGAATAATTTACTATAGAAAAGGCAATCCCTGGCGTAATTAAAATTTGCGACAGTAAAAAATTATTTTTTTGCAAAATTTTACTATAGAAAAGGCAATCCCTGGCGTAATTAAAATTTGCAACAGTAAAAAATGAATTTTTGAATAATTTACTATAGAAAAGGCAATCCCTGGCGTAATTAAAATTTGCGACACTAAACAATTATTTTTTGCAAAATTTACTATAGAAAAGGCAATCCCTGGCGTATTTAAAATTTGCAACAGTAAAAAATGAATTTTGAATAATTTACTATAGAAAAGGCAATCCCTGGCGTAATTAAAATTTGCAACAGTAAAAAATGAATTTTTGAATAATTTACTATAGAAAAGGCAATCCCTGGCGTAATTAAAATTTGCGACAGTAAAAAATTATTTTTTGAATAATTTACTATAGAAAAGGCAATCCCTGGCGTACTTAAAATTTGCGACACTAAACAATTATTTTTTGCAAAATTTACTATAGAAAAGGCAATCCCTGGCGTAATTAAAATTTGAGACAGTATAAAATTATTTTTTGAATAATTTACTATAGAAAAGGCAATCCCTGGCGTAATTAAAATTTGCGACAGTAAAAATTATTTTTTGAATAATTTACTATAGAAAAGGCAATCCCTGGCGTAATTAAAATTTGAGACAGTAAAAAATTATTTTTTGAATAATTTACTATAGAAAAGGCAATCCCTGGCGTAATTAAAATTTGCGACAGTAAAACATTATTTTTTGCAAAATTTACTATAGAAAAGGCAATCCCTGGCGTAATTAAAATTTGAGACAGTAAAAAATTATTTTTTGCAAAATTTACTATAGAAAAGGCAATCCCTGGCGTAATTAAAATTTGCGACAGTAAAAAATGAATTTTTGAATAATTTACTATAGAAAAGGCAATCCCTGGCGTAATTAAAATTTGAGACAGTAAAAAATTATTTTTTGAATAATTTACTATAGAAAAGGCAATCCCTGGCGTAATTAAAATTTGCGACAATAAAAAATTATTTTTTGAATAATTTACTATAGAAAAGGCAATCCCTGGCGGAATTAAAATTGTGTGACAGAAAAAATTATTTTTTGAATAATTTACTATTGAAAGGCAATCCCTGGCGTATTTAAAATTTGCGACACTAAACAATTATTTTTTGCAAAATTTACTATAGAAAAAGGCAATCCCTGCCGTAATTAAAATTTGAGACAGTAAAAAATTAATTTTTGCAAAATTTACTATAGAAAAAGCAATCCCTGGCGTAATTAAAATTTGCGACAGTAAAAAATTATTTTTTGCAAAATTTACTATAGAAAAGGCAATCCCTGGCGTAATTATAATTTGCGACAGTATAAAATTATTTTTTGAATAATTTACTATAGAAAAGGCAATCCCTGGCGTAATTAAAATTTGAGACACTAAACAATTAATTTTTGAATAATTTACTATAGAAAAGGCAATCCCTGGCGTAATTAAAATTTGCGACACTAAAAAATGAATTTTTGAATAATTTACTATAGAAAAGGCAATCCCCTGGCGTAATTAAAATTTGCGACACTAAACAATTATTTTTTGCAAAATTTACTATAGAAAAGGGCAATCCCTGGCGTATTTAAAATTTGCAACAGTAAACAATTAGTTTTTGAATAATTTACTATAGAAAAGGCAATCCCTGGCGTAATTAAAACTTGCGACAGTAAAAAAATTAGTTTTTGCAAAATTACTATAGAAAAGGCAATCCCTGGCGTAATTAAAATTTGAGACAGTAAAAAATTAGTTTTTGAATAATTTACTATAGAAAAGGCAATCCCTGGCGTAATTAATATTTGAGACAGTAAAAAATTAGTTTTTGAATAATTTACTATAGAAAAGGCAATCCCTGGCGTAATTAAAATTTGAGACAGTAAAATTTGAATTTTTGAATAATTTACTATAGAAAAGGCAATCCTTGGCGTAATTAAAATTTGCGACAGTTAAAAAATTATTTTTTGCAAAATTTACTATAGAAAAGGCAATCCCTAGGCGTAATTAAAAATTTTTTACAGAAAAAAATTATTTTTTGCAAAATTTACTATAGAAAAGGCAAAACCCTGGCGTAGATTAAAATTTGCGACAGTAATAAAATTATTTATTGAATAATTTACTATAGAAAAAGGCAATCCCTGGCGTAATTAAAATTTGCGACAGTATAAAATTATTTTTTGAATAATTTTACTATAGAAAAGGCAATCCCTGGCGTAATTAAAATTTGCGACACTAAACAATTAGTTTTTGAATAATTTACTATAGAAAAGGCAATCCCTGGCGTAATTAAAATTTGCGACACTAAAAATGAATTTTTGAATAATTTACTATAGAAAAGGCAATCCTTGGCGTAATTAAAATTTGCGACACAAAACAATTATTTTTTGCAAAATTTACTATAGAAAAGGCAATCCGTGGCGTATTTAAAATTTGCGACAGTAAAAAATTATTTTTTGAATAATTTACTATAGAAAAGGCAATCCCTGGCGTAATTAAAATTTGAGACAGTAAAAAATTAGTTTTTGAATAATTTACTATAGAAAAGGCAATCCCTGGCGTAATTAAAATTTGAGACAGTAAAAAATGAATTTTTGAATAATTTACTATAGAAAAAGGCAATCCCTGGCGTAATTAAAATTTGCGACAGTAAAAATGAATTTTGAATAATTTACTATAGAAAAGGCAATCCCCTGGCGTAATTAAAATTTGCGACAGTAAAAAATTATTTTTTGAATAATTTACTATAGAAAAGGCAATCCCTGCGTAATCAAAATTTGAGACAGTAAAAAATTATTTTTTGAATAATTTACTATAGAAAAGGCAATCCCTGGCGTAATAAAAATTTACGACACTAAAACAATTATTTTTTGCCAAAATTTACTATAGAAAAGGCAATCCCTGGCGTATTTAAAATTTGCGACAGTAAAAAATTATTTTTGAATAATTTACTATAGAAAAGGCAATCCCTGGCGTAATTAAAATTTGACACAGTAAAAAATTAGTTTTTGAATAATTTACTATAGAAAAGGGCAATCCCTGGCGTAATTAAAATTTGAGACAGTAAAAAATGAATTTTTGAATAATATACTATAAAAAGGCAATCCCTGGCGTAATTAAAATTTGCGACAGTAAAAAATGAATTTTTGAATAATTTACTTTAGAAAAGGCAATCCCTGGCGTAATTAAAATTTGCGAGAGTAAAAAATTATTTTTTCAATAATTTACTATAGAAAAGGCAATCCCCTGGCGTAATTAAAATTTGAGACAGTAAAAAATTATTTTTTGAATAATTTACTATAGAAAAGGCAATCCCTGGCGTAAGAAAAGTTTGCGACACTAAACAATTATTTTTTGCAAAATTTACTATAGAAAAGGCAATCCCTGGCGTAATTCAAATTTGAGATAGTAAAAAATTATTTTTTGAATAATTTACTATACAAAATGCAATCCCTGGCGTATTTAAAATTTGCAACAGTAAAAAATTATTTTTTGCAACATTTACTATAGAAAAGGCAATCCCTGGCGTAATTAAAATTTGCGACACTAAAAAATTATTTTTTGCAAAATTTACTATAGAAAAGTCAATCCCTGGCGTAACTAAAATTTGTGACAGAAAAAATTATTTTTTGAATAATTTACTATAGAAAAGGCAATCCCTGGCGTAATTAAAATTTGCGACAGTAAAAAATTATTTTTTGCAAAATTTACTATAGAAAAGGCAATCCCTGGCGTAATTAAAACTTGCGACAGTAAAAAATTATTTTTTGCAAAATTTACTATAGAAAAGGCAATCCCTGGCGTAGTTAAAATTTGCGACATTCAACAATTATTTTTTGAATAATTTACTATAGAAAAGGCAATCCCTGGCGTAATTAAAATTTGCGACAGTAAAAAATTATTTTTTTGAATAATTTACTATAGAAAAGGCAATCCCTGGCGTAATTAAAATTTGCGACAGTAAAAAATTATTTTTTGAATAATTTTACTATAGAAAAGGCAATCCCTGGCGTAATTAAAATTTGAGACAGTAAAAAATTATTTTTTGAATAATTTACTATAGAAAAGGCAATCCCTGGCGTAATTAAAATTTGAGACAGTAAAAAATTATTTTTTGAATAATTTACTATAGAAAAGGCAATCCCTGGCGTAATTAAAATTTGCGACACTAAACAATTATTTTTTGCAAAATTTACTATAGAAAAGGCAATCCCTGGCGTAATTAAAATTTGCGACAGTAAAAAATTATTTTTGGAAAAATTTACTATAGAAAAGGCAATCCTTGGCGTAATTATAATTTGCGACAGTAAAAAATTATTTTTTGAATAATTTACTATAGAAAAGGCAATCCCTGGCGTAATTAAAATTTGAGACAGTAAAAAATTAATTTTTGAATAATTTACTATAGAAAAGGCAATCCTTGGCGTAATTAAAATTTGAGACAGTATAAAATTATTTTTTTGAATAATTTACTATAGAAAAGGCAATTACTGGCGTAATTAAAATTTGCAAAAGTAAAAATTATTTTTTGAATAATTTACTATAGAAAAGGCAATCCCTGGCGTAATTATAATTTGCGACAGTATAAAATTATTTTTTGAATAATTTTACTATAGAAAAGGCAACCCCTGGCGTAATTAAAATTTGCGACAGTAAAAAATAAATTTTTGAATAATTTACTATAGAAAAGGCAATCCCTGGCGTAATGAAAATTTGCGACAGTAAAAAATTATTTTTTGAATAATTTACTATAGAAAAGGCAATCCCTGGCGTATTTAAAATTTGAGACAGTATAAAATTATTTTTTGAATAATTTACTATAGAAAGGGCAATCCTGGCGTATTTAAAATTTGCAACAGTAAAAAATTATTTTTTGAATAATTTACTATAGAAAAGGCAATCCCTGGCGTAATTATAATTTGCGACAGTAAAAAATTATTTTTTGAATAATTTACTATAGAAAAGGCAATCCCCTGGCGTAATTAAAATTTGCGACAGTAAAAAATTAATTTTGAATAATTTACTATAGAAAAGGCAATCCCTGGCGTAATTAAAATTTGGGACAGTAAAAAATTATTTTTTGAATAATTTACTATAGAAAAGGCAATCCCTGGCGTATTTAAAATTTGAGACAGTATAAAAATTATTTTTTGAATAATTTACTATAGAAAAGGCAATCCCTGGCGTATTTAAAATTTGCGACAGTAAAAAATGAATTTTTGAATAATTTACTATAGAAAAGGCAATCCCTGGCGTAATTAAAATTTGCGACAGTAAAAATTATTTTTTGAATAATTTTACTATAGAAAAGGCAATCCCTGGCGTAATTAAAATTTGCGACAGTAAAAAATTATTTTTTGAATAATTTACTATAGAAAAGGCAATCCCTGGCGTAATTATAATTTGCGACAGAAAAAAATTAATTTTTGAATAATTTACTATAGAAAAGGCAATCCCTGGCGTAATTAAAATTTGCGACACTACAACAATTAGTTTTTGAATAATTTACTATAGAAAAGGCAATGCCTGGGCGTAATTAAAATTTGAGACAGCATAAAATTATTTTTTGAATAATTTACTATAGAAAAGGCAATCCCTGGCGTATTTAAAATTTGCGACAGTAAAAAATTATTTTTTGAATAATTTACTATAGAAAAGACAATCCCTGGCGTATTTAAAATTTGAGACAGTATAAAATTATTTTTTGAATAATTTACTATAGAAAAGGCAATCCCTGGCGTAATTAAAATTTGCGACAGTATAAAATTATTTTTTGAATAATTTACTATAGAAAAGGCAATCCCTGGCTTAATTAAAATTTGCGACAGTAAAAAATTAATTTTTGCAAAAATTTACTATATAAAAGGCAATCCCTGGCGTATTTAAAATTTGCGACAGTATAAAATTATTTTTTAATAATTTACTATAGAAAAGGAAATCCCTGGCGTAATTAAAATTTGAGACAGTAAAAAAATTATTTTTTGAATAATTTACTATAGAAAAGGCAATCCCTGGCGTAATTAAAATTTGCGACAGTAAAAAATTATTTTTTGAATTATTTTTTGAATAATTTACTATAGAAAAGGCAATCCCTGGCGAATTTAAAATTTGAGACAGTATAAAATTATTTTTTGAATAATTTACTATAGAAAAGGCAATCCCTGGCGTATTTAAAATTTGCGACAGTAAAAAATGAATTTTTGAATAATTTACTATAGAAAAGGCAATCCCTGGCGTAATTAAAATTTGCGACAGTAAAAAATTATTTTTTGAATAATTTACTAAAGAAAAGGCAATCCCTGGCGTAATTAAAATTTGCAACAGTAAAAAATTATTTTTTGAATAATTTACTATAGAAAAGGCAATCCCTGGCGTAATTATAATTTGCGACAGTAAAAAATTATTTTTTGAATAATTTACTATAGAAAAGGCAATCCCTGGCGTAATTAAAATTTGCGACAGTAAAAAATTATTTTTTGCAAAATTTACTATAGAAAAGGCAATCCCTGGCGTATTTAAAATGTGCAACAGTAAAAAATAATTTTTTGAATAATTTACTATAGAAAAGGCAATCCCTGGCGTAATTAAAATTTGCGACAGTAAAAAATTATTTTTTGAATAATTTACTAAAGAAAAGGCAATCCCTGGCGTAATTAAAATTTGCAACAGTAAAAAATTATTTTTTGAATAATTTACTATAGAAAAGGCAATCCCTGGCGTAATTAAAATTTGAGACAGCATAAAATTATTTTTTGAATAATTTACTATAGAAAAGGCAATCCCTGGCGTATTTAAAATTTGCGACAGTAAAAAATTATTTTTTGATTAATTTACTATAGAAAAGACAATCCCTGGCGTATTTAAAATTTGAGACAGTATAAAATTATTTTTTGAATAATTTACTATAGAAAAGGCAATCCCTGGCGTAATTATAATTTGCGACAGTATAAAATTATTTTTTGAATAATTTACTATACAAAAGGCAATCCCTGGCGTAATTAAAATTTGCGACAGTAAAAAATTAATTTTTGAATAATTTACTATAGAAAAGGCAATCCCTGGCGTAATTAAAATTTGCGACAGTAAAAAATTATTTTTTGAATAATTTACTATAGAAAAGGCAATCCCTGGCGTAATTAAAATTTGCGACAGTAAAAAATTATTTTTTGCAAAATTTACTGTAGAAAAGGCAATCCCTGGCGTAATTAAAATTTGTGACAGAAAAAATGAATTTTTGAATAATTTACTATAGAAAAGGCAATCCCTGGCGTAATTAAAATTTGCGACAGTAAAAAATTAATTTTTGAATAATTTACTATAGAAAAGGCAATCCCTGGCGTATTTAAAATTTGCGACAGTAAAAAATTATTTTTTGAATAATTTACTATAGAAAAGGCAATCCCTGGCGTATTTAAAATTTGCGACAGTAAAAATTATTTTTTGAATAATTTACTATAGAAAAGGCAATCCCTGGCGTAATTAAAATTTGCGACAGTAAAAAATTATTTTTTGAATAATTTACTATAGAAAAGGCAATCCCTGGCGTAATTATAATTTGCGACAGAAAAAAATTAATTTTTGAATAATTTACTATAGAAAAGGCAATCCCTGGCGTAATTAAAATTTGCGACACTAAACAATTATTTTTTGAATAATTTACTATAGAAAAGGCAATCCCTGGCGTAATTAAAATTTGCGACAGTAAAAAATTATTTTTTGCAAAATTTACTATAGCAAAGGCAATCCCTGGCGTAATTAAAATTTGCGACAGTAAAAAATTATTTTTTGAATAATTTACTATAGAAAAGGCAATCCCTGGCGTAATTAAAATTTGCGACAATAAAAAATGAATTTTTGAATAATTTACTATAGAAAAGGCAATCCCTGGCGTAATTAAAATTTGCGACAGTATAAAATTATTTTTGAATAATTTACTATACAAAAGGCAATCCCTGGCGTAATTAAAATTTGAGACACTAAACAATTATTTTTTGAATAATTTACTATAGAAAAGGCAATCCCTGGCGTAATTAAAATTTGCGACAGTAAAAATTAATTTTTGAATAATTTACTATACAAAAGGCAATCCCTGGCGTAATTAAAATTTGCGACACTAAACAATTATTTTTTGAATAATTTACTATAGAAAAGGCAATCCCTGACGTATTTAAAATTTGAGACAGTATAAAATTATTTTTTGAATAATTTACTATAGAAAAGGCAATCCCTGGCGTAACTAAAATTTGCGACAGTAAAACATTATTTTTTGAATAATTTACTATAGAAAAGGCAATCCCTGGCCTAATTATAATTTGCGACAGTATAAATTATTTTTTGAATAATTTACTATACAAAAGGCAATCCCTGGCGTAATTATAATTTGCGACAGTAAAAATTAATTTTTGAATAATTTACTATAGAAAAGGCAATCCCTGGCGTAATTAAAATTGCGACAGTAAAAAATTATTTTTTGAATAATTTACTATAGAAAAGGCAATCCCTGGCGTAATTAAAATTTTCGACAGTAAAAAATTATTTTTTGAATAATTTACTATAGAAAGGCAATCCCTGGCGTAATTAAAATTTGCGACAGTAAAAATTATTTTTGCAAAATTTACTATAGAAAAGGCAATCCCTGCGTATTTAAATTTGCGACAGTAAAAAATTAATTTTTGAATAATTTACTATAGAAAAGGCAATCCTTGGCGTAATTATAATTTGCGACAGTAAAAAAATTATTTTTTGAATAATTTACTATAGAAAAGGCAATCCCTGGCGTAATTAAAATTTGCGACAGTAAAAAATTATTTTTTGCAAAATTTATTATAGAGAAGGCAATCCCTGGCGTATTTAAAATTTGCAACAGTAAAAAATTATTTTTTAAATAATTTACTATAGAAAAGGCAATCCCTGGCGTAATTAAAATTTGAGACAGTAAAAAATTATTTTTTGAATAATTTACTATAGAAAAGGCAATCCCTGGCGTAATTAAAATTTGCGACACAAACAATTATTTTTTGCAAAATTTACTATAGAAAAGGCAATTCCTGGCGTAGTTAAAATTTGCGACAGTAAAAAATTATTTTTTGCAAAATTTAATATAGAAAAGGCAATCCCTGGCGTATTTAAAATTTGCAACAGTAAAAAATTATTTTTTGAATAATTTACTATAGAAAAGGCAATCCCTGGCGTAATTAAAACTTGCGACAGTATAAAATTATTTTTTGAATAATTTACTATAGAAAAGGCAATCCCTGGCGTAATTAAAATTTGCAACACTAAACAATTAGTTTTTGAATAATTTACTATAGAAAAGGCAATCCCTGGCGTAATTAAAATTTGAGACAGTATAAAACTATTTTTTGAATAATTTACTATAGAAAAGGCAATCCCTGGCCTAATTATAATTTGCGACAGTATAAAATTATTTTTTGAATAATTTACTATACAAAAGGCAATCCCTGGCGTAATTAAAATTTGCGACAGTAAAAAATTAATTTTTGAATAATTTACTATAGAAAAGGCAATCCCTGGCGTAATTAAAATTTGCGACAGTAAAAAATTATTTTTTGAATAATTTACTATAGAAAAGGCAATCCCTGGCGTAATTAAAATTTGCGACAGTAAAAAATTATTTTTTGCAAAATTTACTGTAGAAAAGGCAATCCCTGGCGTAATTAAAATTTGTGACAGAAAAAATGAATTTTTGAATAATTTACTATAGAAAAGGCAATCCCTGGCGTAATTAAAATTTTCGACAGTAAAAAATTATTTTTTGAATAATTTACTATAGAAAAGGCAATCCCTGGCGTAATTAAAATTTGCGACAGTAAAAAATTATTTTTTGCAAGATTTACTATAGAAAAGGCAATCCCTGGCGTGTTTAAAATTTGCGACAGTAAAAAATTAATTTTTGAATAATTTACTATAGAAAAGGCAATCCCTGGCGTAATTAAAATTTGAGACACTAAACAATTATTTTTTGAATAATTTACTATAGAAAAGGCAATCCCTGGCGTAATTAAAATTTGCGACAGTAAAAAATTAATTTTTGAATAATTTACTATACAAAAGGCAATCCCTGGCGTAATTAAAATTTGCGACACTAAACAATTATTTTTTGAATAATTTACTATAGAAAAGGCAATCCCTGACGTATTTAAAATTTGAGACAGTATAAAATTATTTTTTGAATAATTTACTATAGAAAAGGCAATCCCTGGCGTAACTAAAATTTGCGACAGTAAAACATTATTTTTTGAATAATTTACTATAGAAAAGGCAATCCCTGGCCTAATTATAATTTGCGACAGTATAAAATTATTTTTTGAATAATTTACTATACAAAAGGCAATCCCTGGCGTAATTATAATTTGCGACAGTAAAAATTAATTTTTGAATAATTTACTATAGAAAAGGCAATCCCTGGCGTAATTAAAATTTGCGACAGTAAAAAATTATTTTTTGAATAATTTACTATAGAAAAGGCAATCCCTGGCGTAATTAAAATTTTCGACAGTAAAAAATTATTTTTTGAATAATTTACTATAGAAAAGGCAATCCCTGGCGTAATTAAAATTTGCGACAGTAAAAAATTATTTTTTGCAAAATTTACTATAGAAAAGGCAATCCCTGGCGTATTTAAAATTTGCGACAGTAAAAAATTAATTTTTGAATAATTTACTATAGAAAAGGCAATCCTTGGCGTAATTATAATTTGCGACAGTAAAAAATTATTTTTTGAATAATTTACTATAGAAAAGGCAATCCCTGGCGTAATTAAAATTTGCGACAGTAAAAAATTATTTTTTGCAAAATTTATTATAGAGAAGGCAATCCCTGGCGTATTTAAAATTTGCAACAGTAAAAAATTATTTTTTAAATAATTTACTATAGAAAAGGCAATCCCTGGCGTAATTAAAATTTGAGACAGTAAAAAATTATTTTTTGAATAATTTACTATAGAAAAGGCAATCCCTGGCGTAATTAAAATTTGCGACACAAACAATTATTTTTTGCAAAATTTACTATAGAAAAGGCAATTCCTGGCGTAGTTAAAATTTGCGACAGTAAAAAATTATTTTTTGCAAAATTTAATATAGAAAAGGCAATCCCTGGCGTATTTAAAATTTGCAACAGTAAAAAATTATTTTTTGAATAATTTACTATAGAAAAGGCAATCCCTGGCGTAATTAAAACTTGCGACAGTATAAAATTATTTTTTGAATAATTTACTATAGAAAAGGCAATCCCTGGCGTAATTAAAATTTGCAACACTAAACAATTAGTTTTTGAATAATTTACTATAGAAAAGGCAATCCCTGGCGTAATTAAAATTTGAGACAGTATAAAACTATTTTTTGAATAATTTACTATAGAAAAGGCAATCCCTGGCCTAATTATAATTTGCGACAGTATAAAATTATTTTTTGAATAATTTACTATACAAAAGGCAATCCCTGGCGTAATTAAAATTTGCGACAGTAAAAAATTAATTTTTGAATAATTTACTATAGAAAAGGCAATCCCTGGCGTAATTAAAATTTGCGACAGTAAAAAATTATTTTTTGAATAATTTACTATAGAAAAGGCAATCCCTGGCGTAATTAAAATTTGCGACAGTAAAAAATTATTTTTTGCAAAATTTACTGTAGAAAAGGCAATCCCTGGCGTAATTAAAATTTGTGACAGAAAAAATGAATTTTTGAATAATTTACTATAGAAAAGGCAATCCCTGGCGTAATTAAAATTTTCGACAGTAAAAAATTATTTTTTGAATAATTTACTATAGAAAAGGCAATCCCTGGCGTAATTAAAATTTGCGACAGTAAAAAATTATTTTTTGCAAGATTTACTATAGAAAAGGCAATCCCTGGCGTGTTTAAAATTTGCGACAGTAAAAAATTAATTTTTGAATAATTTACTATAGAAAAGGCAATCCCTGGCGTAATTATAATTTGCGACAGTAAAAAATTATTTTTTGAATAATTTACAATAGAAAAGGCAATCCCTGGCGTAATTAAAATTTGCGACAGTAAAAAATTATTTTTTGCAAAATTTATTATAGAAAAGGCAATCCCTGGCGTATTTAAAATTTGCAACAGTAAAAAATTATTTTTTAAATAATTTACTATAGAAAAGGCAATCCCTGGCGTAATTAAAATTTGAGACAGTAAAAAATTATTTTTTGAATAATTTACTATAGAAAAGGCAATCCCTGGCGTATTTGAAATTTGCAACAGTAAAAAATTATTTTTTGAATAATTTACTATAGAAAAGGCAATCCCTGGCGTAATTAAAATTTGCGACAGTAAAAAATTAATTTTTGAATAATTTACTATAGAAAAGGCAATCCCTGGCGTAATTAAAATTTGCGACAGTAAAAAATTATTTTTTGAATAATTTACTATATAAAAGGCAATCCCTGGCGTAATTATAATTTGCGACAGTATAAAATTACTTTTTGAATAATTTACTATAGAAAAGGCAATCCCTGGCGTATTTAAAATTTGCGACAGTAAAAAATTAATTTTTGCAAAATTTACTATAGAAAAGGCAATCCCTGGCGTATTTAAAATTTGCGACACTAAAAAATTATTTTTTGAATAATTTACTATAGAAAAGGCAATCCCTGGCGTAATTAAAATTTGCGACAGTAAAAAATTATTTTTGGCAAAATTTACTATAGAAAAGGCAATCCCTGGCGTAATTATAATTTGCGACAGTAAAAAATTATTTTTTGAATAATTTACTATAGAAAAGGCAATCCCTGGCGTAATTAAAATTTGCCACAGTAAAAAATTAATTTTTGAATAATTTACTATAGAAAAGGCAATCCCTGGCGTAATTAAAAATTGCGACAGTAAAAAATTATTTTTTGAATAATTTACTATAGAAAAGGCAATCCCTGACGTATTTAAAATTTGAGACAGTATAAAATTATTTTTTGAATAATTTACTATAGAAAAGGCAATCCCTGGCGTAACTAAAATTTGCGACAGTAAAACATTATTTTTTGAATAATTTACTATAGAAAAGGCAATCCCTGGCCTAATTATAATTTGCGACAGTATAAAATTATTTTTTGAATAATTTACTATACAAAAGGCAATCCCTGGCGTAATTATAATTTGCGACAGTAAAAATTAATTTTTGAATAATTTACTATAGAAAAGGCAATCCCTGGCGTAATTAAAATTTGCGACAGTAAAAAATTATTTTTTGAATAATTTACTATAGAAAAGGCAATCCCTGGCGTAATTAAAATTTGCGACAGAAAAAAATTATTTTTTGCAAAATTTACTGTAGAAAAGGCAATCCCTGGCGTAATTAAAATTTGTGACAGAAAAAATGAATTTTTGAATAATTTACTATAGAAAAGGCAATCCCTGGCGTAATTAAAATTTTCGACAGTAAAAAATTATTTTTTGAATAATTTACTATAGAAAAGGCAATCCCTGGCGTAATTAAAATTTGATACAGTAAAAAATTATTTTTTGCAAAATTTACTATAGAAAAGGCAATCCCTGGCGTATTTAAAATTTGCGACAGTAAAAAATTAATTTTTGAATAATTTACTATAGAAAAGGCAATCCTTGGCGTAATTATAATTTGCGACAGTAAAAAATTATTTTTTGAATAATTTACTATAGAAAAGGCAATCCCTGGCGTAATTAAAATTTGCGACAGTAAAAAATTATTTTTTGCAAAATTTATTATAGAAAAGGCAATCCCTGGCGTATTTAAAATTTGCAACAGTAAAAAATTATTTTTTAAATAATTTACTATAGAAAAGGCAATCCCTGGCGTAATTAAAATTTGAGACAGTAAAAAATTATTTTTTGAATAATTTACTATAGAAAAGGCAATCCCTGGCGTAATTAAAATTTGCGACACTAAACAATTATTTTTTGCAAAATTTACTATAGACAAGGCAATTCCTGGCGTAGTTAAAATTTGCGACAGTAAAAAATTATTTTTTGCAAAATTTAATATAGAAAAGGCAATCCCTGGCGTATTTAAAATTTGCAACAGTAAAAAATTATTTTTTGAATAATTTACTATAGAAAAGGCAATCCCTGGCGTAATTAAAACTTGCGACAGTATAAAATTATTTTTTGAATAATTTACTATAGAAAAGGCAATCCCTGGCGTAATTAAAATTTGCAACACTAAACAATTAGTTTTTGAATAATTTACTATAGAAAAGGCAATCCCTGGCGTAATTAAAATTTGAGACAGTATAAAATTATTTTTTGAATAATTTACTATAGAAAAGGCAATCCCTGGCCTAATTATAATTTGCGACAGTATAAAATTATTTTTTGAATAATTTACTATACAAAAGGCAATCCCTGGCGTAATTAAAATTTGCGACAGTAAAAAATTAATTTTTGAATAATTTACTATAGAAAAGGCAATCCCTGGCGTAATTAAAATTTGCGACAGTAAAAAATTATTTTTTGAATAATTTACTATAGAAAAGGCAATCCCTGGCGTAATTAAAATTTGCGACAGTAAAAAATTATTTTTTGCAAAATTTACTGTAGAAAAGACAATCCCTGGCGTAATTAAAATTTGTGACAGAAAAAATGAATTTTTGAATAATTTACTATAGAAAAGGCAATCCCTGGCGTAATTAAAATTTTCGACAGTAAAAAATTATTTTTTGAATAATTTACTATAGAAAAGGCAATCCCTGGCGTAATTAAAATTTGCGACAGTAAAAAATTATTTTTTGCAAAATTTACTATAGAAAAGGCAATCCCTGGCGTATTTAAAATTTGCGACAGTAAAAAATTAATTTTTGAATAATTTACTATAGAAAAGGCAATCCCTGGCGTAATTATAATTTGCGACAGTAAAAAATTATTTTTTGAATAATTTACAATAGAAAAGGCAATCCCTGGCGTAATTAAAATTTGCGACAGTAAAAAATTATTTTTTGCAAAATTTATTATAGAAAAGGCAATCCCTGGCGTATTTAAAATTTGCAACAGTAAAAAATTATTTTTTAAATAATTTACTATAGAAAAGGCAATCCCTGGCGTAATTAAAATTTGAGACAGTAAAAAATTATTTTTTGAATAATTTACTATAGAAAAGGCAATCCCTGGCATAATTAAAATTTGCGACACTAAACAATTATTTTTTGCAAAATTTACTATAGAAAAGGCAATTCCTGGCGTAGTTAAAATTTGCAACAGTAAAAAATTATTTTTTGCAAAATTTAATATAGAAAAGGCAATCCCTGGCGTATTTAAAATTTGCAACAGTAAAAAATTATTTTTTGAATAATTTACTATAGAAAAGGCAATCCCTGGCGTAATTAAAACCTGCGACAGTATAAAATTATTTTTTGAATAATTTACTATAGAAAAGGCAATCCCTGGCGTAATTAAAATTTGCAACACTAAACAATTAGTTTTTGAATAATTTACTATAGAAAAGGCAATCCCTGGCGTAATTAAAATTTGAGACAGTATAAAATTATTTTTTGAATAATTTACTATAGAAAAGGCAATCCCTGGCGTATTTTAAATTTGCGACAGTAAAAAATGAATTTTTGAATAATTTACTATAGAAAAGGCAATCCCTGGCGTAATTAAAATTTGCGAGAGTAAAAAATTATTTTTTGAATAATTTACTATAGAAAAGGCAATACCTGGCGTAATTAAAATTTGCGACACTAAACAATTATTTTTTGCAAAATTTACTATAGAAAAGGCAATTCCTGGCGTAGTTAAAATTTGCGACAGTAAAAAATTATTTTTTGCAAAATTTAATATAGAAAAGGCAATCCCTGGCGTATTTAAAATTTGCAACAGTAAAAAATTATTTTTTGAATAATTTACTATAGAAATGGCAATTCCTGGCGTAATTAAAACTTGCGACAGTATAAAATTATTTTTTGAATAATTTACTATAGAAAAGGCAATCCCTGGCGTAATTAAAATTTGCAACACTAAACAATTAGTTTTTGAATAATTTACTATAGAAAAGGCAATCCCTGGCGTAATTAAAATTTGAGACAGTATAAAATTATTTTTTGAATAATTTACTATAGAAAAGGCAATCCCTGGCGTATTTAAAATTTGCGACAGTAAAAAATGAATTTTTGAATAATTTACTATAGAAAAGGCAATCCCTGTCGTAATTAAAATTTGCGAGAGTAAAAAATTATTTTTTGAATAATTTACTATAGAAAAGGCAATACCTGGCGTAATTAAAATTTTCGACAGTAAAAAATTAATTTTTGAATAATTTACTATAGAAAAGGCAATCCCTGGCGTAATTAAAATTTGCGACAGTAAAAAATTATTTTTTGAATAATTTACTATAGAAAAGGCAATTCCTGGCGTAATTAAAATTTGCGACAGTAAAAAATTATTTTTTGCAAAATTTACTATAGAAAAGGCAATCCCTGGCGTATTTGAAATTTGCAACAGTAAAAAATTATTTTTTGAATAATTCACTATAGAAAAGGCAATCCCTGGCGTAATTAAAACTTGCGACAGTATAAAATTATTTTTTGAATAATTTACTATAGAAAAGGCAATCCCTGGCGTAATTAAAATTTGCGACACTAAACAATTAGTTTTTGAATAATTTGCTATAGAAAAGGCAATCCCTGGCGTAATTAAAATTTGCGACAGTAAAAAATTAATTTTTGAATAATTTACTACAGAAAAGGCAATCCCTGGCGTAATTAAAATTTGCGACAGTAAAAAATTATTTTTTGAATAATTTACTATAGAAAAGGCAATCCCTGGCGTAATTATAATTTGCGACAGTATAAAATTACTTTTTGAATAATTTACTATAGAAAAGGCAATCCCTGGCGTATTTAAAATTTGCGACAGTAAAAAATTAATTTTTGCAAAATTTACTATAGAAAAGGCAATCCCTGGCGTATTTAAAATTTGCGACACTAAAAAATTATTTTTTGAATAATTTACTATAGAAAAGGCAATCCCTGGCGTAATTAAAATTTGCGACAGTAAAAAATTATTTTTGGCAAAATTTACTATAGAAAAGGCAATCCCTGGCGTAATTAAAATTTTCCACAGTAAAAAATTAATTTTTGAATAATTTACTATAGAAAAGGCAATCCTTGGCGTAATTAAAAATTGCGACAGTAAAAAATTATTTTTTGAATAATTTACTATAGAAAAGGCAATCCCTGGCGTATTTAAAATTTGAGACAATATAAAATTATTTTTTGAATAATTTACTATAGAAAAGGCAATCCCTGGCGTAATTAAAATTTGCGACAGTAAAACATTATTTTTTGAATAATTTACTATAGAAAAGGCAATCCCTGGCGTAATTATAATTTGCGACAGTATAAAATTATTTTTTGAATAATTTACTATACAAAAGGCAATCCCTGGCGTAATTAAAATTTGCGACAGTAAAAAATTAATTTTTGAATAATTTACTATAGAAAAGGCAATCCCTGGCGTAATTAAAATTTGCGACAGTAAAAAATTATTTTTTGAATAATTTACTATAGAAAAGGCAATCCCTGGCGTAATTAAAATTTGCGACAGTAAAAAATTATTTTTTGCAAAATTTACTGTAGAAAAGGCAATCCCTGGCGTAATTAAAATTTGTGACAGAAAAAATGAATTTTTGAATAATTTACTATAGAAAAGGCAATCCCTGGCGTAATTAAAATTTGCGACAGTAAAAAATTAATTTTTGAATAATTTACTATAGAAAAGGCAATCCCTGGCGTATTTAAAATTTGCGACAGTAAAAAATTATTTTTTGAATAATTTACTATAGAAAAGGCAATCCCTGGCGTAATTAAAATTTGCGACAGTAAAAAATTATTTTTTGCAAAATTTACTATAGAAAAGGCAATCCCTGGCGTATTTAAAATTTGCAACAGTAAAAAATTATTTTTAAATAATTTACTATAGAAAAGGCAATCCCTGGCGTAATTAAAATTTGCGACACTAAACAATTAGTTTTTGAATAATTTACTATAGAAAAGGCAATCCCTGGCGTAATTAAAATTTGAGACAGTATAAAATTATTTTTTGAATAATTTACTATAGAAAAGGCAATCCCTGGCGTATTTAAAATTTGCGACAGTAAAAAATGAATTTTTGAATAATTTACTATAGAAAAGGCAATCCCTGGCGTAATTAAAATTTGCGACAGTAAAAAATTATTTTTTGAATAATTTACTATAGAAAAGGCAATCCCTGGCGTAATTAAAATTTGCGACAGTAAAAAATTAATTTTTGAATAATTTACTATAGAAAGGCAATCCCTGGCGCAATTAAAATTTGCGACAGTAAAAAATTATTTTTTGAATAATTTACTATAGAAAAGGCAATCCCTGGCGTAATTAAAATTTGCGACAGTAAAAAATTATTTTTTGCAAAATTTACTATAGAAAAGGCAATCCCTGGCGTATTTAAAATTTGCGACAGTAAAAAATTAATTTTTGAATAATTTACTATAGAAAAGGCAATCCCTGGCGTAATTATAATTTGCGACAGTAAAAAATTATTTTTTGAATAATTTACTATAGAAAAGGCAATCCCTGGCGTAATTAAAATTTGCGACAGTAAAAAATTATTTTTTGCAAAATTTATTATAGAAAAGGCAATCCCTGGCGTATTTAAAATTTGCAACAGTAAAAAATTATTTTTTGAATAATTTACTATAGAAAAGGCAATCCCTGGCGTAATTAAAATTTGAGACAGTAAAAAATTATTTTTGGCAAAATTTACTATAGAAAAGGCAATCCCTGGCGTAATTATAATTTCCGACAGTATAAAATTACTTTTTGAATAATTTACTATAGAAAAGGCAATCCCTGGCGTATTTAAAATTTGCGACAGTAAAAAATTAATTTTTGCAAAATTTACTATAGAAAAGGCAATCCCTGGCGTATTTAAAATTTGCGACACTAAAAAATTATTTTTTGAATAATTTACTATAGAAAAGGCAATCCCTGGCGTAATTAAAATTTGCGACAGTAAAAAATTATTTTCGGCAAAATTTACTATAGAAAAGGCAATCCCTGGCGTAATTAAAATTTTCCACAGTAAAAAATTAATTTTTGAATAATTTACTATAGAAAAGGCAATCCTTGGCGTAATTAAAAATTGCGACAGTAAAAAATTATTTTTTGAATAATTTACTATAGAAAAGGCAATCCCTGGCGTATTTAAAATTTGAGACAATATAAAATTATTTTTTGAATAATTTACTATAGAAAAGGCAATCCCTGGCGTAATTAAAATTTGCGACAGTAAAACATTATTTTTTGAATAATTTACTATAGAAAAGGCAATCCCTGGCGTAATTATAATTTGCGACAGTATAAAATTATTTTTTGAATAATTTACTATACAAAAGGCAATCCCTGGCGTAATTAAAATTTGCGACAGTAAAAAATTAATTTTTGAATAATTTACTATAGAAAGGCAATCCCTGGCGTAATTAAAATTTGCGACAGTAAAAGATTATTTTTTGAATAATTTACTATAGAAAAGGCAATCCCTGGCGTAATTAAAATTTGCGACAGTAAAAAATTATTTTTTGCAAAATTTACTGTAGAAAACGCAATCCCTGGCGTAATTAAAATTTGTGACAGAAAAAATGAATTTTTGAATAATTTACTATAGAAAAGGCAATCCCTGGCGTAATTAAAATTTGCGACAGTAAAAAATTAATTTTTGAATAATTTACTATAGAAAAGGCAATCCCTGGCGTATTTAAAATTTGCGACAGTAAAAAATTATTTTTTGAATAATTTACTATAGAAAAGGCAATCCCTGGCGTAATTAAAATTTGCGACAGTAAAAAATTATTTTTTGCAAAATTTACTATAGAAAAGGCAATCCCTGGCGTATTTAAAATTTTCAACAGTAAAAAATTATTTTTAAATAATTTACTATAGAAAAGGCAATCCCTGGCGTAATTAAAATTTGCGACACTAAACAATTAGTTTTTGAAAAATTTACTATAGAAAAGGCAATCCCTGGCGTAATTAAAATTTGAGACAGTATAAAATTATTTTTTGAATAATTTACTATAGAAAAGGCAATCCCTGGCGTATTTAAAATTTGCGACAGTAAAAAATGAATTTTTGAATAATTTACTATAGAAAAGGCAATCCCTGGCGTAATTAAAATTTGCGACAGTAAAAAATTATTTTTTGAATAATTTACTATAGAAAAGGCAATCCCTGGCGTAATTAAAATTTGCGACAGTAAAAAATTAATTTTTGAATAATTTACTATAGAAAAGGCAATCCCTGGCGCAATTAAAATTTGCGACAGTAAAAAATTATTTTTTGAATAATTTACTATAGAAAAGGCAATCCCTGGCGTAATTAAAATTTGCGACAGTAAAAAATTAATTTTTGAATAATTTACTATAGAAAGGCAATCCCTGGCGCAATTAAAATTTGCGACAGTAAAAAATTATTTTTTGAATAATTTACTATAGAAAAGGCAATCCCTGGCGTAATTAAAATTTGCGACAGTAAAAAATTATTTTTTGCAAAATTTACTATAGAAAAGGCAATCCCTGGCGTATTTAAAATTTGCGACAGTAAAAAATTAATTTTTGAATAATTTACTATAGAAAAGGCAATCCCTGGCGTAATTATAATTTGCGACAGTAAAAAATTATTTTTTGAATAATTTACTATAGAAAAGGCAATCCCTGGCGTAATTAAAATTTGCGACAGTAAAAAATTATTTTTTGCAAAATTTATTATAGAAAAGGCAATCCCTGGCGTATTTAAAATTTGCAACAGTAAAAAATTATTTTTTGAATAATTTACTATAGAAAAGGCAATCCCTGGCGTAATTAAAATTTGAGACAGTAAAAAATTATTTTTGGCAAAATTTACTATAGAAAAGGCAATCCCTGGCGTAATTATAATTTCCGACAGTATAAAATTACTTTTTGAATAATTTACTATAGAAAAGGCAATCCCTGGCGTATTTAAAATTTGCGACAGTAAAAAATTAATTTTTGCAAAATTTACTATAGAAAAGGCAATCCCTGGCGTATTTAAAATTTGCGACACTAAAAAATTATTTTTTGAATAATTTACTATAGAAAAGGCAATCCCTGGCGTAATTAAAATTTGCGACAGTAAAAAATTATTTTCGGCAAAATTTACTATAGAAAAGGCAATCCCTGGCGTAATTAAAATTTTCCACAGTAAAAAATTAATTTTTGAATAATTTACTATAGAAAAGGCAATCCTTGGCGTAATTAAAAATTGCGACAGTAAAAAATTATTTTTTGAATAATTTACTATAGAAAAGGCAATCCCTGGCGTATTTAAAATTTGAGACAATATAAAATTATTTTTTGAATAATTTACTATAGAAAAGGCAATCCCTGGCGTAATTAAAATTTGCGACAGTAAAACATTATTTTTTGAATAATTTACTATAGAAAAGGCAATCCCTGGCGTAATTATAATTTGCGACAGTATAAAATTATTTTTTGAATAATTTACTATACAAAAGGCAATCCCTGGCGTAATTAAAATTTGCGACAGTAAAAAATTAATTTTTGAATAATTTACTATAGAAAGGCAATCCCTGGCGTAATTAAAATTTGCGACAGTAAAAGATTATTTTTTGAATAATTTACTATAGAAAAGGCAATCCCTGGCGTAATTAAAATTTGCGACAGTAAAAAATTATTTTTTGCAAAATTTACTGTAGAAAACGCAATCCCTGGCGTAATTAAAATTTGTGACAGAAAAAATGAATTTTTGAATAATTTACTATAGAAAAGGCAATCCCTGGCGTAATTAAAATTTGCGACAGTAAAAAATTAATTTTTGAATAATTTACTATAGAAAAGGCAATCCCTGGCGTATTTAAAATTTGCGACAGTAAAAAATTATTTTTTGAATAATTTACTATAGAAAAGGCAATCCCTGGCGTAATTAAAATTTGCGACAGTAAAAAATTATTTTTTGCAAAATTTACTATAGAAAAGGCAATCCCTGGCGTATTTAAAATTTTCAACAGTAAAAAATTATTTTTAAATAATTTACTATAGAAAAGGCAATCCCTGGCGTAATTAAAATTTGCGACACTAAACAATTAGTTTTTGAATAATTTACTATAGAAAAGGCAATCCCTGGCGTAATTAAAATTTGAGACAGTATAAAATTATTTTTTGAATAATTTACTATAGAAAAGGCAATCCCTGGCGTATTTAAAATTTGCGACAGTAAAAAATGAATTTTTGAATAATTTACTATAGAAAAGGCAATCCCTGGCGTAATTAAAATTTGCGACAGTAAAAAATTATTTTTTGAATAATTTACTATAGAAAAGGCAATCCCTGGCGTAATTAAAATTTGCGACAGTAAAAAATTAATTTTTGAATAATTTACTATAGAAAAGGCAATCCCTGGCGCAATTAAAATTTGCGACAGTAAAAAATTATTTTTTGAATAATTTACTATAGAAAAGGCAATCCCTGGCGTAATTAAAATTTGCGACAGTAAAAAATTATTTTTTGCAAAATTTACTATAGAAAAGGCAATCCCTGGCGTATTTAAAATTTGCGACAGTAAAAAATTAATTTTTGAATAATTTACTATAGAAAAGGCAATCCCTGGCGTAATTATAATTTGCGACAGTAAAAAATTATTTTTTGAATAATTTACTATAGAAAAGGCAATCCCTGGCGTAATTAAAATTTGCGACAGTAAAAAATTATTTTTTGCAAAATTTATTATAGAAAAGGCAATCCCTGGCGTATTTGAAATTTGCAACAGTAAAAAATTATTTTTTGAATAATTTACTATAGAAAAGGCAATCCCTGGCGTAATTAAAATTTGAGACAGTAAAAAATTATTTTTTGAATAATTTATTATAGAAAAGGCAATCCCTCGCGTAATTAAAATTTGCGACACTAAACAATTATTTTTTGCAAAATTTACTATAGAAAAGGCAATTCCTGGCGTAGTTAAAATTTGCGACAGTAAAAAATTATTTTTTGCAAAATTTAATAAAGAAAAGGCAATCCCTGGCGTATTTAAAATTTGCAAGAGTAAAAAATTATTTTTTGAATAATTTACTATAGAAAAGGCAATCCCTGGCGTATTTAAAATTTGCGACAGTAAAAAATTAATTTTTGAATAATTTACTATAGAAAAGGCAATCCCTGGCGCAATTAAAATTTGCGACAGTAAGAAATTATTTTTTGAATAATTTACTATAGAAAAGGCAATCCCTGGCGTAATTAAAATTTGCGACAGTAAAAAATTATTTTTTGCAAAATTTACTATAGAAAAGGCAATCCCTGGCGTATTTAAAATTTGCGACAGTAAAAAATTAATTTTTGAATAATTTACTATAGAAAAGGCAATCCCTGGCGTAATTAAAATTTGCGACAGTAAAAAATTATTTTTTGCAAAATTTACTATAGAAAAGGCAATCCCTGGCATATTTGAAATTTGCAACAGTAAAAAATTATTTTTTGAATAATTTACTATAGAAAAGGCAATCCCTGGCGTAATTAAAACTTGCGACAGTATAAAATTATTTTTTGAATAATTTACTATAGAAAAGGCAATCCCTGCAGTAATTAAAATTTGCGACACTAAACAATTAGTTTTTGAATAATTTGCTATAGAAAAGGCAATCCCTGGCGTAATTAAAATTTGAGACAGTATAAAATTATTTTTAAAATAATTTACTATAGAAAAGGCAATCCCTGGCGTATTTAAAATTTGCGACAGTAAAAAATGAATTTTTGAATAATTTACTATAGAAAAGGCAATCCCTGGCGTAATTAAAATTTGCGACAGTAAAAAAATATTTTTTGAATAATTTACTATAGAAAAGGCAATCCCTGGCGTAATTAAAATTTGCGACAGTAAAAAATTAATTTTTGAATAATTTACTATAGAAAAGGCAATCCCTGGCGTAATTAAAATTTGCGACAGTAAAAAATTATTTTTTGAATAATTTACTATAGAAAAGGCAATCCCTGGCGTAATTATAATTTGCGACAGAAGTTTGAATAATTTACTATAGAAAAGGCAATCCCTGGCGTATTTAAAATTTGCGACAGTAAAAAATTAATTTTTGCAAAATTTACTATAGAAAAGGCAATCCCTGGGGTATTTAAAATTTGCTACACTAAAAAATTATTTTTTGAATAATTTACTATAGAAAAGGCAATCCCTGGCGTAATTAAAATTTGCGACAGTAAAAAATTATTTTTGGCAAAATTTACTATAGAAAAGGCAATCCCTGGCGTAATTATAATTTGCGACAGTAAAAAATTATTTTTTGAATAATTTACTATAGAAAAGGCAATCCCTGGCGTAATTAAAATTTGCGACAGTAAAAAATTAATTTTTGAATAATTTACTATAGAAGAGGCAATCCCTGGCGTAATTAAAAATTGCGACAGTAAAAAATTATTTTTTGAATAATTTACTATAGAAAAGGCAATCCCTGGCGTATTTAAAATTTGAGACAGTATAAAATTATTTTTTGAATAATTTACTATAGAAAAGGCAATCCCTGGCGTATTTAAAATTTGCGACAGTAAAAAATGAATTTTTGAATAATTTACTATAGAAACGGCAATCCCTGGCGTAATTAAAATTTGCGACAGTAAAAAATTATTTTTTGAATAATTTACTATAGAAAAGGCAATCCCTGGCGTAATTAAAATTTGCGACAGAAAAAAATTATTTTTTGAATAATTTACTATAGAAAAGGCAATCCCTGGCGTAATTATAATTTGCGACAGAAAAAAATTAATTTTTGAATAATTTACTATAGAAAAGGCAATCCCTGGCGTAATTAAAATTTGTGACAGTAAAAAATTATTTTTTGAATAATTTACTATAGAAAAGGCAATCCATGGCGTAATTAAAATTTGCGACAGTAAAAAAGTATTTTTTGAATAATTTACTATAGAAAAGGCAATCCCTGGCGTATTTAAAATTTGAGACAGTATAAAATTATTTTTTGAATAATTTACTATAGAAAAGGCAATCCCTGGCGTAATTAAAATTTGCGACAGTAAAAAATTATTTTTTGAATAATTTACTATAGAAAAGGCAATCCCTGGCGTAATTAAAATTTGCGACAGTAAAAAATTATTTTTTGAATAATTTACTATAGAAAAGGCAATCCCTGGCGTAATTAAAATTTGCGACAGTAAAAAATTATTTTTTGAATAATTTACTATAGAAAAGGCAATCCCTGGCGTAATTATAATTTGCGACAGAAAAAAATTAATTTTTGAATAATTTACTATAGAAAAGGCAATCCCTGGCGTAATTAAAATTTGCGACAGTAAAAAATTATTTTTTGAATAATTTACTATAGAAAAGGCAATCCCTGGCGTAATTATAATTTGCGACAGTATAAAATTATTTTTTGAATAATTTACTATAGAAAAGGCAATCCCTGGCGTAATTATAATTTGCGACAGAAAAAAATTAATTTTTGAATAATTTACTATAGAAAAGGCAATCCCTGGCGTAATTAAAATTTGTGACAGTAAAAAATTATTTTTTGAATAATTTACTATAGAAAAGGCAATCCATGGCGTAATTAAAATTTGCGACAGTAAAAAAGTATTTTTTGAATAATTTACTATAGAAAAGGCAATCCCTGGCGTATTTAAAATTTGAGACAGTATAAAATTATTTTTTGAATAATTTACTATAGAAAAGGCAATCCCTGGCGTAATTAAAATTTGCGACAGTAAAAAATTATTTTTTGAATAATTTACTATAGAAAAGGCAATCCCTGGCGTAATTAAAATTTGCGACAGTAAAAAATTATTTTTTGAATAATTTACTATAGAAAAGGCAATCCCTGGCGTAATTAAAATTTGCGACAGTAAAAAATTATTTTTTGAATAATTTACTATAGAAAAGGCAATCCCTGGCGTAATTATAATTTGCGACAGAAAAAAATTAATTTTTGAATAATTTACTATAGAAAAGGCAATCCCTGGCGTAATTAAAATTTGCGACAGTAAAAAATTATTTTTTGAATAATTTACTATAGAAAAGGCAATCCCTGGCGTAATTATAATTTGCGACAGTATAAAATTATTTTTTGAATAATTTACTATAGAAAAGGCAATCACTGGCGTAATTAAAATTTGCGACAGTAAAAAATTATTTTTTGAATAATTTACTATAGAAAAGGCAATCCCTGGCGTAATTAAAATTTGCAACAGTAAAAAATTATTTTTTGAATAATTTACTATAGAAAAGGCAATCCCTGGCGTAATTATAATTTGCGACAGTAAAAAATTAATTTTTGAATAATTTACTATAGAAAAGGCAATCCCTGGCGTAATTAAAATTTGCGACAGTAAAAAATTATTTTTTGAATAATTTACTATAGAAAAGGCAATCCCTGGTGTAATTAAAATTTGAGACAGTATAAAATTATTTTTTGAATAATTTCCTATAGAAACGGCAATCCCTGGCGTATTTAAAATTTGCGACAGTAAAAAATGAATTTTTGAATAATTTACTATAGAAAAGGTAATCCCTGGCGTAATTAAAATTTGCGACAGTAAAAAATTATTTTTTGAATAATTTACTATAGAAAAGGCAATCCCTGGCGTAATTAAATTTTGCGACAGTAAAAAATTAATGTTTGAATAATTTACTATAGAAAAGGCAATCCCTGGCGTAATTAAAAGTTGCGACAGTAAAAAATTAATTTTTGAATAATTTACTATAGAAAAGGCAATCCCTGGCCTAATTAAAATTTGCGACAGTAAAAAATTATTTTTTGAATAATTTACTATAGAAAAGGCAATCCCTGGCATAATTAAAATTTGTGACAGTAAAAAATTATTTTTTGAATAATTTACTATAGAAAAGGCAATCCCTGGCGTAATTAAAATTTGCGACAGTAAAAAATTATTTTTTGAATAATTTCCTATAGAAAAGGCAACCCCTGGCGTAATTAAGATTTGCGACAGTAAAAAATTATTTTTTGAATAATTTACTATAGAAAAGGCAATCCCTGGCGTAATTAAAATTTGCAACAGTAAAAAATTATTTTTTGAATAATTTACTATAGAAAAGGCAATCCCTGACGTAATTATAATTTGCGACACTAAACAATTAGTTTTTGAAAAATTTACTATAGAAAAGGCAATCCCTGGCGTAATTAAAATTTGCGACAGTAAAAAATTAATTTTTGAATAATTTACTATAGAAAAGGCAATCCCTGGCGTAATTAAAATTTGCGACAGTAAAAAATAATTTTTTGAATAATTTACTATAGAAAATGCAATCCCTGGCGTATTTAAAATTTGAGACAGTACAAAATTATTTTTTGAATAATTTACTATAGAAAAGGCAATCCCTGGCGTATTTAAAATTTGCGACAGTAAAAAATGAATTTTTGAATAATTTATTATAGAAAAGGCAATCCCTGGCGTAATTAAAATTTGCGACAGTAAAAAATTATTTTTTGAATAATTTACTATAGAAAAGGCAATCCCTGGCGTAATTAAAATTTGCGACAGTAAAAAATTAATTTTTGAATAATTTACTATAGAAAAGGCAATCCCTGGCGTAATTAAAATTTGCGACAGTAAAAAATTATTTTTTGAATAATTTACTATAGAAAAGGCAATCCCTGGCGTATTTAAAATTTGAGACAGTATAAAATTATTTTTTGAATAATTTACTATATAAAAGGCAATACCTGGCGTAATTAAAATTTGCGACAGTAAAAAATTATTTTTGGCAAAATTTACTATAGAAAAGGCAATCCCTGGTGTAATTATAATTTGCGACAGTAAAAAATTATTTTTGAATAATTTACTATAGAAAAGGCAATCCCTGGCGTATTTAAAATTTGCGACACTAAAAAATTATTTTTTGAATAATTTACTATAGAAAAGGCAATCCCTGGCGTAATTAAAATTTGCGACAGTAAAAAATTATTTTTTGAATAATTTTCTATAGAAAAGGCAATCGCTGGCGTAATTAAAATTTGCGACAGTAAAAAATTATTTTTGCAAAATTTACTATAGAAAAGGCAATCCCTGGCGTAATTAAAATTCGCGACAGTAAAAAATTATTTTTTGAATAATTTACTATAGAAAAGGCAATCCCTGGCGTAATTACAATTTGCGACAGTAAAAAATTATTTTTGAATAATTTACTATAGAAAAGGCAATCCCTGGCGTATTTAAAATTTGCGACAGTAAAAAATTAATTTTTGCAAAATTTACTATAGAAAAGGCAATCCCTGGCGTATTTAAAATTTGCGACACTAAAAAATTATTTTTTGAATAATTTACTATAGAAAAGGCAATCCCTGGCGTAATTATAATTTGCGACAGTAAAAAATTATTTTTTGAATAATTTACTATAGAAAAGGCAATCCCTGGCGTAATTAAAATTTGCGACAGTAAAAAATTATTTTTTGCAAAATTTATTATAGAAAAGGCAATCCCTGGCGTATTTAAAATTTGCAACAGTAAAAAATTATTTTTTGAATAATTTACTATAGAAAAGGCAATCCCTGGCGTAATTAAAATTTGAGACAGTAAAAAATTATTTTTGGCAAAATTTACTATAGAAAAGGCAATCCCTGGCGTAATTATAATTTCCGACAGTATAAAATTACTTTTTGAATAATTTACTATAGAAAAGGCAATCCCTGGCGTATTTAAAATTTGCGACAGTAAAAAATTAATTTTTGCAAAATTTACTATAGAAAAGGCAATCCCTGGCGTATTTAAAATTTGCGACACTAAAAAATTATTTTTTGAATAATTTACTATAGAAAAGGCAATCCCTGGCGTAATTAAAATTTGCGACAGTAAAAAATTATTTTCGGCAAAATTTACTATAGAAAAGGCAATCCCTGGCGTAATTAAAATTTTCCACAGTAAAAAATTAATTTTTGAATAATTTACTATAGAAAAGGCAATCCTTGGCGTAATTAAAAATTGCGACAGTAAAAAATTATTTTTTGAATAATTTACTATAGAAAAGGCAATCCCTGGCGTATTTAAAATTTGAGACAATATAAAATTATTTTTTGAATAATTTACTATAGAAAAGGCAATCCCTGGCGTAATTAAAATTTGCGACAGTAAAACATTATTTTTTGAATAATTTACTATAGAAAAGGCAATCCCTGGCGTAATTATAATTTGCGACAGTATAAAATTATTTTTTGAATAATTTACTATACAAAAGGCAATCCCTGGCGTAATTAAAATTTGCGACAGTAAAAAATTAATTTTTGAATAATTTACTATAGAAAGGCAATCCCTGGCGTAATTAAAATTTGCGACAGTAAAAGATTATTTTTTGAATAATTTACTATAGAAAAGGCAATCCCTGGCGTAATTAAAATTTGCGACAGTAAAAAATTATTTTTTGCAAAATTTACTGTAGAAAACGCAATCCCTGGCGTAATTAAAATTTGTGACAGAAAAAATGAATTTTTGAATAATTTACTATAGAAAAGGCAATCCCTGGCGTAATTAAAATTTGCGACAGTAAAAAATTAATTTTTGAATAATTTACTATAGAAAAGGCAATCCCTGGCGTATTTAAAATTTGCGACAGTAAAAAATTATTTTTTGAATAATTTACTATAGAAAAGGCAATCCCTGGCGTAATTAAAATTTGCGACAGTAAAAATTATTTTTTGCAAAATTTACTATAGAAAAGGCAATCCCTGGCGTATTTAAAATTTTCAACAGTAAAAAATTATTTTTAAATAATTTACTATAGAAAAGGCAATCCCTGGCGTAATTAAAATTTGCGACACTAAACAATTAGTTTTTGAATAATTTACTATAGAAAAGGCAATCCCTGGCGTAATTAAAATTTGAGACAGTATAAAATTATTTTTTGAATAATTTACTATAGAAAAGGCAATCCCTGGCGTATTTAAAATTTGCGACAGTAAAAAATGAATTTTTGAATAATTTACTATAGAAAAGGCAATCCCTGGCGTAATTAAAATTTGCGACAGTAAAAAATTATTTTTTGAATAATTTACTATAGAAAAGGCAATCCCTGGCGTAATTAAAATTTGCGACAGTAAAAAATTAATTTTTGAATAATTTACTATAGAAAAGGCAATCCCTGGCGCAATTAAAATTTGCGACAGTAAAAAATTATTTTTTGAATAATTTACTATAGAAAAGGCAATCCCTGGCGTAATTAAAATTTGCGACAGTAAAAAATTAATGTTTGAATAATTTACTATAGAAAAGGCAATCCCTGGCGTAATTAAAAGTTGCGACAGTAAAAAATTAATTTTTGAATAATTTACTATAGAAAAGGCAATCCCTGGCCTAATTAAAATTTGCGACAGTAAAAAATTATTTTTTGAATAATTTACTATAGAAAAGGCAATCCCTGGCATAATTAAAATTTGTGACAGTAAAAAAATTATTTTTTGAATAATTTACTATAGAAAAGGCAATCCCTGGCGTAATTAAAATTTGCGACAGTAAAAAATTATTTTTTGAATAATTTCCTATAGAAAAGGCAACCCTGGCGTAATTAAGATTTGCGACAGTAAAAAATTATTTTTTGAATAATTTACTATAGAAAAGGCAATCCCTGGCGTAATTAAAATTTGCAACAGTAAAAAATTATTTTTTGAATAATTTACTATAGAAAAGGCAATCCCTGACGTAATTATAATTTGCGACACTAAACAATTAGTTTTTGAAAAAATTTACTATAGAAAAGGCAATCCCTGGCGTAATTAAAATTTGCGACAGTAAAAAATTAATTTTTGAATAATTTACTATAGAAAAGGCAATCCCTGGCGTAATTAAAATTTGCGACAGTAAAAAATAATTTTTTGAATAATTTACTATAGAAAATGCAATCCCTGGCGTATTTAAAATTTGAGACAGTACAAAATTATTTTTTGAATAATTTACTATAGAAAAGGCAATCCCTGGCGTATTTAAAATTTGCGACAGTAAAAAATGAATTTTTGAATAATTTATTATAGAAAAGGCAATCCCTGGCGTAATTAAAATTTGCGACAGTAAAAAATTATTTTTTGAATAATTTACTATAGAAAAGGCAATCCCTGGCGTAATTAAAATTTGCGACAGTAAAAAATTAATTT
>CAWVNZ010001945.1:0-30282 GCA_963930735.1 Dioctria linearis | reverse complement strand
TAATTAAAATTTGCGACACTAAACAATTATTTTTTGAATAATTTACTATAGAAAAGGCAATCCCTGGCGTAATTAAAATTTGTGACAGAAAAAATTATTTTTTGAATAATTTACTATAGAAGAGGCAATCCCTGGCGTAATTAAAATTTGCGACACTAAACAATTATTTTTTGAATAATTTACTATAGAAAAGGCAATCCCTGGCGTAATTAAAATTTGCGACACTAAACAATTATTTTTTGCAAAATTTACTATAGAAAAGGCAATCCCTGGCGTAATTAAAATTTGTGACAGAAAAAATGAATTTTTGAATAATTTACTATAGAAAAGGCAATCCCTGGCGTAATTAAAATTTGAGACAGTAAAAAATTATTTTTTGAATAATTTACTATAGAAAAGGTAATCCCTGGCGTAATTAAAATTTGAGACAGTAAAAAATTATTTTTTGAATAATTTACTATAGGAAAGGCAATCCCTGGCGTAATTAAAATTAGCGACAGTAAAAAAATATTTTTTGAATAATTTACTATAGAAAAGGCAATCCCTGGCGTAATTAAAATTTGCGACACTAAACAATTATTTTTTGCAAAATTTACTATAGAAAAGGCAATCCCTGGCGTAATTAAAATTTGCGACACTAAACGATTATTTTTTGCAAAATTTACTATAGAAAATGCAATCCCTGGCGTAATTAAAATTTGCGACACTAAACAATTATTTTTTGCAAAATTTACTATAGAAAAGGCAATCCCTGGCGTAATTAAAATTTGAGACAGTAAAAAAATATTTTTTGAATAATTTACTATAGAAAAGGCAATCCCTGGCGTAATTAAAATTTGCGACAGTTTAAAATGAATTTTTGAATAATTTACTATAGAAAAGGCAATCCCTGGCGTAATTAAAATTTGCGACAGTATAAAATTATTTTTTGAATAATTTACTATAAAAAAGGCAATCCCTGGCGTAATTAAAATTTGAGACAGTAAAAAATGAATTTTTGAATAATTTACTATAGAAAAGGCAATCCCTGGCGTAATTAAAATCTGAGACAGTAAAAAATTATTTTTTGAATAATTTACTATAGAAAAGGCAATCCCTGGCGTAATTAAAATTTGCGACAGTAAAAAATTATTTTTTGAATAATTTACTATAGAAAAGGCAATCCCTGGCGTAATTAAAATTTGAGACAGTAAAAAATGAACTTTTGAATAATTTACTATAGAAAAGGCAATCCCTGGCGTAATTAAAATTTGAGACAGTAAAAAATTATTTTTTGAATAATTTACTATAGAAAAGGCAATCCCTGGCGTAATTAAATTTTGCGACAGTAAACAATTATTTTTTGAATAATTTACTATAGAAAAGGCAATCCCTGGCGTAATTAAATTTTGCGACACTAAACAATTATTTTTTGCAAAATTTACTATAGAAAAGGCAATCCCTGGCGTAATTAAAATTTGAGACAGTAAAAAATTATTTTTTGAATAATTTACTATAGAAAAGGCAATCCCTGGCGTAATTAAAATTTGAGACAGTAAAAAATGAATTTTTGAATAATTTACTATAGAAAAGGCAATCCCTGGCGTAATTAAAATTTGCGACACTAAACAATTATTTTTTGCAAAATTTACTATAGAAAAGGCAATCCCTGGCGTAATTAAAATTTGCGACACTAAACAATTATTTTATGCAAAATTTACTATAGAAAAGGCAATCCCTGGCGTAATTAAAATTTGCGACACTAAACAATTATTTTTTGCAAAATTTACTATAGAAAAGGCAATCCCTGGCGTAATTAAAATTTGCGACAGTAAAAAATTATTTTTTGAATAATTTACTATAGAAAAGGCAATCCCTGGCGTAATTAAAATTTGAGACAGTAAAAAATGAATTTTTGAATAATTTACTATAGAAAAGGCAATCCCTGGCGTAATTAAAATTTGAGACAGTAAAAAATTATTTTTTGAATAATTTACTATAGAAAATGCAATCCCTGGCGTAATTAAAATTTGAGACAGTAAAAAATTATTTTTTGAATAATTTACTATAGAAAAGGCAATCCCTGGCGTAATTAAAATTTGCGACAGTATAAAATTATTTTTTGAATAATTTACTATAGAAAAGGCAATCCCTGGCGTATTTAAAATTTGCGACACTAAACAATTATTTTTTGCAAAATTTACTATAGAAAAGGCAATCCCTGGCGTAATTAAAATTTGCGACAGTAAAAAATTATTTTTTGAATAATTTACTATAGAAAAGGCAATCCCTGGCGTAATTAAAATTTGTGACAGAAAAAATTATTTTTTGAATAATTTACTATAGAAAAGGCAATCCCTGGCGTAATTAAAATTTGCGACACTAAACAATTATTTTTTGAATAATTTACTATAGAAAAGGCAATCCCTGGTGTATTTAAAATTTGCGACACTAAACAATTATTTTTTGAATAATTTACTATAGAAAAGGCAATCCCTGGCGTAATTAAAATTTGCGACACTAAACAATTATTTTTTGCAAAATTTACTATAGAAAAGGCAATCCCTGGCGTAATTAAAATTTGCGACACTAAACAATTATTTTTTGAATAATTTACTATAGAAAAGGCAATCCCTGGCGTAATTAAAATTTGTGACAGAAAAAATGAATTTTTGAATAATTTACTATAGAAAAGGCAATCCCTGGCGTAATTAAAATTTGAGAGAGTAAAAAATTATTTTTTGAATAATTTACTATAGAAAAGGCAATCCCTGGCGTAATTAAAATTTGCGACAGTAAAAAATTATTTTTTGAATAATTTACTATAGAAAAGGCAATCCCTGGCGTAATTAAAATTTGAGACAGTAATAAATGAATTTTTGAATAATTTACTATAGAAAAGGCAATCCCTGGCGTAATTAAAATTTGAGACAGTAAAAAATTATTTTTTGAATAATTTACTATAGAAAAGGCAATCACTGGCGTAATTAAAATTTGCGACAGTAAAAAATTATTTTTTGAATAATTTACTATAGAAAAGGCAATCCCTGGCGTAATTAAAATTTGAGACAGTAAAAAATGAATTTTTGAATAATTTACTATAGAAAAGGCAATCCCTGGCGTAATTAAAATTTGAGACAGTAAAAAATTATTTTTTGAATAATTTACTATAGAAAAGGCAATCCCTGGCGTAATTAAAATTTGCGACAGTAAAAAATTATTTTTTGAATAATTTACTATAGAAAAGGCAATCCCTGGCGTAATTAAAATTTGCGACAGTAAACAATTCCTTTTTGAATAATTTACTATAGAAAAGGCAATCCCTGGCGTAATTAAAATTTGCGACACTAAACAATTATTTTTTGCAAAATTTACTATAGAAAAGGCAATCCCTGGCGTAATTAAAATTTGCGACACTAAACAATTATTTTTTGAATAATTTACTATAGAAAATGCAATCCCTGGCGTAATTAAAATTTGAGACAGTAAAAAATGAATTTTTGAATAATTTACTATAGAAAAGGCAATCCCTGGCGTAATTAAAATTTGCGACACGAAACAATTATTTTTTGCAAAATTTACTATAGAAAAGGCAATCCCTGGCGTAATTAAAATTTGCGACACTAAACAATTATTTTTTGCAAAATTTACTATAGAAAAGGCAATCCCTGGCGTAATTAAAATTTGCGACACTAAACAATTATTTTTTGCAAAATTTACTATAGAAAAGGCAATCCCTGGCGTAATTAAAATTTGCGACAGTAAAAAATTATTTTTTGAATAATTTACTATAGAAAAGGCAATCCCTGGCGTAATTAAAATGTGAGACAGTAAAAAATGAATTTTTGAATAATTTACTATAGAAAAGGCAATCCCTGGCGTAATTAAAATTTGCGACACTAAACAATTATTTTTTGCAAAATTTACTATAGAAAAGGCAATCCCTGGCGTAATTAAAATTTGCGACACTAAACAATTATTTTTTGAATAATTTACTATAGAAAAGGCAATCCCTGGCGTAATTAAAATTTGTGACAGAAAAATTATTTTTTGAATAATTTACTATATAAAAGGCAATCCCTGGCGTAATTAAAATTTGCGACACTAAACAATTATTTTTTGAATAATTTACTATAGAAAAGGCAATCCCTGGCGTAATTAAAATTTGCGACACTAAACAATTATTTTTTGCAAAATTTACTATAGAAAAGGCAATCCCTGGCGTAATTAAAATTTGTGACAGAAAAAATGAATTTTTGAATAATTTACGATAGAAAAGGCAATCCCTGGCGTAATTAAAATTTGAGACAGTAAAAAATTATTTTTTGAATAATTTACTATAGAAAAGGCAATCCCTGGCGTAATTAAAATTTGAGACAGAAAAAAATTATTTTTTGAATAATTTACTATAGAAAAGGCAATCCCTGGCGTAATTAAAATTTGCGACAGTAAAAAATTATTTTTTGAATAATTTACTATAGAAAAGGCAATCCCTGGCGTAATTAAAATTTGCGACACTAAACAATTATTTTTTGCAAAATTTACTATAGAAAAGGCAATCCTTGGCGTAATTAAAATTTGCGACACTAAATAATTATTTTTTGCAAAATTTACTTTAGAAAATGCAATCCCTGGGGTAATTAAAATTTGCGACACTAAACAATTATTTTTTGCAAAATTTACTATAGAAAATGCAATCCCTGGCGTAATTAAAATTTGAGACAGTAAAAAATTATTTTTTGAATAATTTACTATAGAAAAGGCAATCCCTGGCGTAATTAAAATTTGAGACAGTAAAAAATTATTTTTTGAATAATTTACTATAGAAAAGGCAATCCCTGGCGTAATTAAAATTTGCGACAGTATAAAATTATTTTTTGAATAATTTACTATAGAAAAGGCAATCCCTGGCGTAATTAAAATTTGCGACACTAAACAATTATTTTTTGCAAAATTTACTATAGAAAAGGCAATCCCTGGCGTAATTAAAATTTGCGACACTAAACAATTATTTTTTGCAAAATTTACTATAGAAAAGGCAATCCCTGGCGTAATTAAAATTTGCGACAGTAAAAAATTATTTTTTGAATAATTTACTATAGAAATGGCAATCCCTGGCGTAATTAAAATTTGAGACAGTAAAAAATGAATTTTTGAATAATTTACTATAGAAAAGGCAATCCCTGGCGTAATTAAAATTTGAGACAGTAAAAAATTATTTTTTGCAAAATTTACTATAGAAAAGGCAATCCCTGGCGTAATTAAAATTTGCGACAGTAAAAAATTATTTTTTGAATAATTTACTATAGAAAAGGCAATCCCTGGCGTAATTAAAATGTGAGACAGTAAAAAATGAATTTTTGAATAATTTACTATAGAAAAGGCAATCCCTGGCGTAATTAAAATTTGCGACACTAAACAATTATTTTTTGCAAAATTTACTATAGAAAAGGCAATCCCTGGCGTAATTAAAATTTGCGACACTAAACAATTATTTTTTGAATAATTTACTATAGAAAAGGCAATCCCTGGCGTAATTAAAATTTGTGACAGAAAAAATTATTTTTTGAATAATTTACTATAGAAAAGGCAATCCCTGGCGTAATTAAAATTTGCGACACTAAACAATTATTTTTTGAATAATTTACTATAGAAAAGGCAATCCCTGGCGTAATTAAAATTTGCGACACTAAACAATTATTTTTTGCAAAATTTACTATAGAAAAGGCAATCCCTGGCGTAATTAAAATTTGTAACAGAAAAAATGAATTTTTGAATAATTTACGATAGAAAAGGCAATCCCTGGCGTAATTAAAATTTGAGACAGTAAAAAATTATTTTTTGAATAATTTACTATAGAAAAGGCAATCCCTGGCGTAATTAAAATTTGAGACAGTAAAAAATTATTTTTTGAATTATTTACTATAGAAAAGGCAATCCCTGGCGTAATTAAAATTTGCGACAGTAAAAAATTATTTTTTGAATAATTTACTATAGAAAAGGCAATCCCTGGCGTAATTAAAATTTGCGACACTAAACAATTATTTTTTGCAAAATTTACTATAGAAAAAGGCAATCCCTGGCGTAATTAAAATTGCGACACTAAACAATTATTTTTTTGCAAACTTTACTATAGAAAAGGCAATCCCTGGCGTAATTAAAATTTGCGACACTAAACAATATTTTTTGCAAAATTTACTATAGAAAAGGCAATCCCTGGCGTAATTAAAATTTGCGACAGTAAAAAATTATTTTTTGAATAATTTACTATAGAAATGGCAATCCCTGGCGTAATTAAAATTTGAGACAGTAAAAAATGAATTTTTGAATAATTTACTATAGAAAAGGCAATCCCTGGCGTAATTAAAATTTGAGACAGTAAAAAATTATTTTTTGCAAAATTTACTATAGAAAAGGCAATCCCTGGCGTAATTAAAATTTGCGACAGTAAAAAATTATTTTTTGAATAAGTTACTATAGAAAAGGCAATCCCTGGCGTAATTAAAATGTGAGACAGTAAAAAATGAATTTTTGAATAATTTACTATAGAAAAGGCAATCCCTGGCGTAATTAAAATTTGCGACACTAAACAATTATTTTTTTGCAAAATTTACTATAGAATAGGCAATCCCTGGCGTAATTAAAATTTGCGACACTAAACAATTATTTTTTGAATAATTTACTATAGAAAAGGCAATCCCTGGCGTAATTAAAATTTGCGACACTAAACAATTATTTTTTGCAAAATTTACTATAGAAAAGGCAATCCCTGGCGTAATTAAAATTTGTGACAGAAAAAATGAATTTTTGAATAATTTACGATAGAAAAGGCAATCCCTGGCGTAATTAAAATTTGAGACAGTAAAAAATTATTTTTTGAATAATTTACTATAGAAAAGGCAATCCCTGGCGTAATTAAAATTTGAGACAGTAAATAATTATTTTTTGAATAATTTACTATAGAAAGGCAATCCCTGGCGTAATTAAAATTTGCGACAGTAAAAAATTATTTTTTGAATAATTTACTATAGAAAAGGCAATCCCTGGCGTAATTAAAATTTGCGACACTAAACAATTATTTTTTGCAAAATTTACTATAGAAAAGGCAATCCCTGGCGTAATTAAAATTTGCGACACTAAACAATTATTTTTTGCAAAATTTACTTTAGAAAATGCAATCCCTGGGGTAATTAAAATTTGCGACACTAAACAATTATTTTTTGCAAAATTTACTATAGAAAATGCAATCCCTGGCGTAATTAAAATTTGAGACAGTAAAAAATTATTTTTTGAATAATTTACTATAGAAAAGGCAATCCCTGGCGTAATTAAAATTTGAGACAGTAAAAAATTATTTTTTGAATAATTTACTATAGAAAAGCAATCCCTGGCGTAATTAAAATTTGCGACAGTATAAAATTATTTTTTGAATAATTTACTATAGAAAAGGCAATCCCTGGCGTAATTAAAATTTGCGACAGTAAAAAATTATTTTTTGAATAATTTACTAGAGAAAAGGCAATCCCTGGCGTAATTAAAATTTGAGACAGTAAAAAATTATTTTTTGAATAATTTACTATAGAAAAGGCAATCCCTGGCGTAATTAAAATTTGAGACAGTAAAAAATTATTTTTTGAATAATTTACTATAGAAAAGGCAATCCTTGGCGTAATTAAAATTTGCGACAGTATAAAATTATTTTTTGAATAATTTACTATAGAAAAGGCAATCCCTGGCGTAATTAAAATTTGCGACAGTAAAAAATTATTTTTTGAATAATTTACTATAGAAAAGGCAAATCCCTGGCGTAATTAAAATTTGTGACAGAAAAAATGAATTTTTGAATAATTTACGATAGAAAAGGCAATCCCTGGCGTAATTAAAATTTGAGACAGTAAAAAATTATTTTTTGAATAATTTACTATAGAAAAGGCAATCCCTGGCGTAATTAAAATTTGAGACAGTAAAAAATTATTTTTTGAATAATTTACTATAGAAAAGGCAATCCCTGGCGTAATTAAAATTTGCGACAGTAAAAAATTATTTTTTGAATAATTTACTATAGAAAAGGCAATCCCTGGCGTAATTAAAATTTGCGACACTAAACAATTATTTTTTGCAAAATTTACTATAGAAAAGGCAATCCCTGGCGTAATTAAAATTTGCGACACTAAACAATTATTTTTTGCAAAATTTACTATAGAAAAGGCAATCCCTGGCGTAATTAAAATTTGCGACACTAAACAATATTTTTTGCAAAATTTACTATAGAAAAGGCAATCCCTGGCGTAATTAAAATTTGCGACAGTAAAAAATTATTTTTTGAATAATTTACTATAGAAATGGCAATCCCTGGCGTAATTAAAATTTGAGACAGTAAAAAATGAATTTTTGAATAATTTACTATAGAAAAGGCAATCCCTGGCGTAATTAAAATTTGAGACAGTAAAAAATTATTTTTTGCAAAATTTACTATAGAAAAGGCAATCCCTGGCGTAATTAAAATTTGCGACAGTAAAAAATTATTTTTTGAATAAGTTACTATAGAAAAGGCAATCCCTGGCGTAATTAAAATGTGAGACAGTAAAAAATGAATTTTTGAATAATTTACTATAGAAAAGGCAATCCCTGGCGTAATTAAAATTTGCGACACTAAACAATTATTTTTTGCAAAATTTACTATAGAATAGGCAATCCCTGGCGTAATTAAAATTTGCGACACTAAACAATTATTTTTTGAATAATTTACTATAGAAAAGGCAATCCCTGGCGTAATTAAAATTTGCGACACTAAACAATTATTTTTTGCAAAATTTACTATAGAAAAGGCAATCCCTGGCGTAATTAAAATTTGTGACAGAAAAAATGAATTTTTGAATAATTTACGATAGAAAAGGCAATCCCTGGCGTAATTAAAATTTGAGACAGTAAAAAATTATTTTTTGAATAATTTACTATAGAAAAGGCAATCCCTGGCGTAATTAAAATTTGAGACAGTAAATAATTATTTTTTGAATAATTTACTATAGAAAAGGCAATCCCTGGCGTAATTAAAATTTGCGACAGTAAAAAATTATTTTTTGAATAATTTACTATAGAAAAGGCAATCCCTGGCGTAATTAAAATTTGCGACACTAAACAATTATTTTTTGCAAAATTTACTATAGAAAAGGCAATCCCTGGCGTAATTAAAATTTGCGACACTAAACAATTATTTTTTGCAAAATTTACTTTAGAAAATGCAATCCCTGGGGTAATTAAAATTTGCGACACTAAACAATTATTTTTTGCAAAATTTACTATAGAAAATGCAATCCCTGGCGTAATTAAAATTTGAGACAGTAAAAAATTATTTTTTGAATAATTTACTATAGAAAAGGCAATCCCTGGCGTAATTAAAATTTGAGACAGTAAAAAATTATTTTTTGAATAATTTACTATAGAAAAGGCAATCCCTGGCGTAATTAAAATTTGCGACAGTATAAAATTATTTTTTGAATAATTTACTATAGAAAAGGCAATCCCTGGCGTAATTAAAATTTGCGACAGTAAAAAATTATTTTTTGAATAATTTACTAGAGAAAAGGCAATCCCTGGCGTAATTAAAATTTGAGACAGTAAAAAATTATTTTTTGAATAATTTACTATAGAAAAGGCAATCCCTGGCGTAATTAAAATTTGAGACAGTAAAAAATTATTTTTTGAATAATTTACTATAGAAAAGGCAATCCTTGGCGTAATTAAAATTTGCGACAGTATAAAATTATTTTTTGAATAATTTACTATAGAAAAGGCAATCCCTGGCGTAATTAAAATTTGCGACAGTAAAAAATTATTTTTTGAATAATTTACTATAGAAAAGGCAATCCCTGGCGTAATTAAAATTTGAGACAGTAAAAAATTATTTTTTGAATACTTTACTATAGAAAAGGCAATCCCTGGCGTAATTAAAATTTGAGACAGTAAAAAATTATTTTTTGAATAATTTACTATAGAAAAGGCAATCCCTGGCGTAATTAAAATTTGAGACAGTAAAAAATTATTTTTTGAATAATTTACTATAGAAAAGGCAATCCCTGGCGTAATTGAAATTTGAGACAGTAAAAAATGAATTTTTGAATAATTTACTATAGAAAAGGCAATCCCTGGCGTAATTAAAATTTGCGACACTAAACAATTATTTTTTGCAAAATTTACTATAGAAAAGGCAATCCCTGGCGTAATTAAAATTTGCGACAGTATAAAATTATGTTTTGAATAATTTACTATAGAAAAGGCAATCCCTGGCGTAATTAAAATTTGAGACAGTAAAAAATGAATTTTTGAATAATTTACTATAGAAAAGGCAATCCCTGGCGTAATTAAAATTTGCGACACTAAACAATTATTTTTTGAATAATTTACTATAGAAAAGGCAATCCCTGGCGTAATTAAAATTTGCGACAGTAAAAAATTATTTTTTGAATAATTTACTATAGAAAAGGCAATCCCTGGCGTAATTAAAATTTGCGACACTAAACAATTATTTTTTGCAAAATTTACTATAGAAAAGGCAATCCCTGGCGTAATTAAAATTTGTGACAGAAAAATTGAATTTTTGAATAATTTACTATAGAAAAGGCAATCCCTGGCGTAATTAAAATTTGAGACAGTAAAAAATGAATTTTTGAATAATTTACTATAGAAAAGGCAATCCCTGGCGTAATTAAAATTTGAGACAGTAAAAAATTATTTTTTGCAAAATTTACTATAGAAAAGGCAATCCCTGGCGTAATTAAAATTTGCGACAGTAAAAAATTATTTTTTGAATAATTTACTATAGAAAAGGCAATCCCTGGCGTAATTAAAATGTGAGACAGTAAAAAATGAATTTTTGAATAATTTACTATAGAAAAGGCAATCCCTGGCGTAATTAAAATTTGCGACACTAAACAATTATTTTTTGCAAAATTTACTATAGAAAAGGCAATCCCTGGCGTAATTAAAATTTGCGACACTAAACAATTATTTTTTGAATAATTTACTATAGAAAAGGCAATCCCTGGCGTAATTAAAATTTGTGACAGAAAAAATTATTTTTTGAATAATTTACTATAGAAAAGGCAATCCCTGGCGTAATTAAAATTTGCGACACTAAACAATTATTTTTTGAATAATTTACTATAGAAAAGGCAATCCCTGGCGTAATTAAAATTTGCGACACTAAACAATTATTTTTTGCAAAATTTACTATAGAAAAGGCAATCCCTGGCGTAATTAAAATTTGTGACAGAAAAAATGAATTTTTGAATAATTTACGATAGAAAAGGCAATCCCTGGCGTAATTAAAATTTGAGACAGTAAAAAATTATTTTTTGAATAATTTACTATAGAAAAGGCAATCCCTGGCGTAATTAAAATTTGAGACAGTAAAAAATTATTTTTTGAATAATTTACTATAGAAAAGGCAATCCCTGGCGTAATTAAAATTTGCGACAGTAAAAAATTATTTTTTGAATAATTTACTATAGAAAAGGCAATCCCTGGCGTAATTAAAATTTGCGACACTAAACAATTATTTTTTGCAAAATTTACTATAGAAAAGGCAATCCCTGGCGTAATTAAAATTTGCGACACTAAACAATTATTTTTTGCAAAATTTACTATAGAAAAGGCAATCCCTGGCGTAATTAAAATTTGCGACACTAAACAATATTTTTTGCAAAATTTACTATAGAAAAGGCAATCCCTGGCGTAATTAAAATTTGCGACAGTAAAAAATTATTTTTTGAATAATTTACTATAGAAATGGCAATCCCTGGCGTAATTAAAATTTGAGACAGTAAAAAATGAATTTTTGAATAATTTACTATAGAAAAGGCAATCCCTGGCGTAATTAAAATTTGAGACAGTAAAAAATTATTTTTTGCAAAATTTACTATAGAAAAGGCAATCCCTGGCGTAATTAAAATTTGCGACAGTAAAAAATTATTTTTTGAATAAGTTACTATAGAAAAGGCAATCCCTGGCGTAATTAAAATGTGAGACAGTAAAAAATGAATTTTTGAATAATTTACTATAGAAAAGGCAATCCCTGGCGTAATTAAAATTTGCGACACTAAACAATTATTTTTTGCAAAATTTACTATAGAATAGGCAATCCCTGGCGTAATTAAAATTTGCGACACTAAACAATTATTTTTTGAATAATTTACTATAGAAAAGGCAATCCCTGGCGTAATTAAAATTTGCGACACTAAACAATTATTTTTTGCAAAATTTACTATAGAAAAGGCAATCCCTGGCGTAATTAAAATTTGTGACAGAAAAAATGAATTTTTGAATAATTTACGATAGAAAAGGCAATCCCTGGCGTAATTAAAATTTGAGACAGTAAAAAATTATTTTTTGAATAATTTACTATAGAAAAGGCAATCCCTGGCGTAATTAAAATTTGAGACAGTAAATAATTATTTTTTGAATAATTTACTATAGAAAAGGCAATCCCTGGCGTAATTAAAATTTGCGACAGTAAAAAATTATTTTTTGAATAATTTACTATAGAAAAGGCAATCCCTGGCGTAATTAAAATTTGCGACACTAAACAATTATTTTTTGCAAAATTTACTATAGAAAAGGCAATCCCTGGCGTAATTAAAATTTGCGACACTAAACAATTATTTTTTGCAAAATTTACTTTAGAAAATGCAATCCCTGGGGTAATTAAAATTTGCGACACTAAACAATTATTTTTTGCAAAATTTACTATAGAAAATGCAATCCCTGGCGTAATTAAAATTTGAGACAGTAAAAAATTATTTTTTGAATAATTTACTATAGAAAAGGCAATCCCTGGCGTAATTAAAATTTGAGACAGTAAAAAATTATTTTTTGAATAATTTACTATAGAAAAGGCAATCCCTGGCGTAATTAAAATTTGCGACAGTATAAAATTATTTTTTGAATAATTTACTATAGAAAAGGCAATCCCTGGCGTAATTAAAATTTGCGACAGTAAAAAATTATTTTTTGAATAATTTACTAGAGAAAAGGCAATCCCTGGCGTAATTAAAATTTGAGACAGTAAAAAATTATTTTTTGAATAATTTACTATAGAAAAGGCAATCCCTGGCGTAATTAAAATTTGAGACAGTAAAAAATTATTTTTTGAATAATTTACTATAGAAAAGGCAATCCTTGGCGTAATTAAAATTTGCGACAGTATAAAATTATTTTTTGAATAATTTACTATAGAAAAGGCAATCCCTGGCGTAATTAAAATTTGCGACAGTAAAAAATTATTTTTTGAATAATTTACTATAGAAAAGGCAATCCCTGGCGTAATTAAAATTTGAGACAGTAAAAAATTATTTTTTGAATACTTTACTATAGAAAAGGCAATCCCTGGCGTAATTAAAATTTGAGACAGTAAAAAATTATTTTTTGAATAATTTACTATAGAAAAGGCAATCCCTGGCGTAATTAAAATTTGAGACAGTAAAAAATTATTTTTTGAATAATTTACTATAGAAAAGGCAATCCCTGGCGTAATTGAAATTTGAGACAGTAAAAAATGAATTTTTGAATAATTTACTATAGAAAAGGCAATCCCTGGCGTAATTAAAATTTGCGACACTAAACAATTATTTTTTGCAAAATTTACTATAGAAAAGGCAATCCCTGGCGTAATTAAAATTTGCGACAGTATAAAATTATGTTTTGAATAATTTACTATAGAAAAGGCAATCCCTGGCGTAATTAAAATTTGAGACAGTAAAAAATGAATTTTTGAATAATTTACTATAGAAAAGGCAATCCCTGGCGTAATTAAAATTTGCGACACTAAACAATTATTTTTTGAATAATTTACTATAGAAAAGGCAATCCCTGGCGTAATTAAAATTTGCGACAGTAAAAAATTATTTTTTGAATAATTTACTATAGAAAAGGCAATCCCTGGCGTAATTAAAATTTGCGACACTAAACAATTATTTTTTGCAAAATTTACTATAGAAAAGGCAATCCCTGGCGTAATTAAAATTTGTGACAGAAAAATTGAATTTTTGAATAATTTACTATAGAAAAGGCAATCCCTGGCGTAATTAAAATTTGCGACAGTAAACAATTATTTTTTGAATAATTTACTATAGAAAAGGCAATCCCTGGCGTAATTAAAATTTGCGACACTAAACAATTATTTTTTGCAAAATTTACTATAGAAAAGGCAATGCCTGGCGTAATTAAAATTTGCGACACTAAACAATTATTTTTTGAATAATTTACTATAGAAAATGCAATCCCTGGCGTAATTAAAATTTGAGACAGTAAAAAATGAATTTTTGAATAATTTACTATAGAAAAGGCAATCCCTGGCGTAATTAAAATTTGCGACACTAAACAATTATTTTTTGCAAAATTTACTATAGAAAAGGCAATCCCTAGCGTAATTAAAATTTGCGACACTAAACAATTATTTTTTGCAAAATTTACTATAGAAAAGGCAATCCCTGGCGTAATTAAAATTTGCGACACTAAACAATTATTTTTTGCAAAATTTACTATAGAAAAGGCAATCCCTGGCGTAATTAAAATTTGCGACAGTAAAAAATTATTTTTTGAATAATTTACTATAGAAATGGCAATCCCTGGCGTAATTAAAATTTGAGACAGTAAAAAATGAATTTTTGAATAATTTACTATAGAAAAGGCAATCCCTGGCGTAATTAAGATTTGAGACAGTAAAAAATTATTTTTTGCAAAATTTACTATAGAAAAGGCAATCCCTGGCGTAATTAAAATTTGCGACAGTAAAAAAATATTTTTTGAATAATTTACTATAGAAAAGGCAATCCCTGGCGTAATTAAAATGTGAGACAGTAAAAAATGAATTTTTGAATAATTTACTATAGAAAAGGCAATCCCTGGCGTAATTAAAATTTGCGACACTAAACAATTATTTTTTGCAAAATTTACTATAGAAAAGGCAATCCCTGGCGTAATTAAAATTTGCGACACTAAACAACTATTTTTTGAATAATTTACTATAGAAAAGGCAATCCCTGGCGTAATTAAAATTTGCGACAGTAAAAAATTATTTTTTGAATAATTTACTATAGAAAAGGCAATCCCTGGCGTAATTAAAATTTGAGACAGTAAAAAATTATTTTTTGAATAATTTACTATAGAAAAGGCAATCCCTGGCGTAATTAAAATTTGAGACAGTAAAAAATTATTTTTTGAATAATTTACTATAGAAAAGGCAATCCCTGGCGTAATTAAAATTTGCGACAGTAAAAAATTATTTTTTGAATAATTTACTATAGAAAAGGCAATCCCTGGCGTAATTAAAATTTGCGACACTAAACAATTATTTTTTGCAAAATTTACTATAGAAAAGGCAATCCCTGGCGTAATTAAAATTTGCGACACTAAACAATTATTTTTTGCAAAATTTACTATAGAAAATGCAATCCCTGGCGTAATTAAAATTTGCGACACTAAACAATTATTTTTTGCAAAATTTACTATAGAAAATGCAATCCCTGGCGTAATTAAAATTTGCGACACTAAACAATTATTTTTTGAATAATTTACTATAGAAAAGGCAATCCCTGGCGTAATTAAAATTTGCGACACTAAACAATTATTTTTTGCAAAATTTACTATAGAAAAGGCAATCCCTGGCGTAATTAAAATTTGTGACAGAAAAAATGAATTTTTGAATAATTTACGATAGAAAAGCCAATCCCTGGCGTAATTAAAATTTGAGACAGTAAAAAATTATTTTTTGAATAATTTACTATAGAAAAGGCAATCCCTGGCGTAATTAAAATTTGAGACAGTAAATAATTATTTTTTGAATAATTTACTATAGAAAAGGCAATCCCTGGCGTAATTAAAATTTGCGACAGTAAAAAATTATTTTTTGAATAATTTACTATAGAAAAGGCAATCCCTGGCGTAATTAAAATTTGCGACACTAAACAATTATTTTTTGCAAAATTTACTATAGAAAAGGCAATCCCTGGCGTAATTAAAATTTGCGACACTAAACAATTATTTTTTGCAAAATTTACTTTAGAAAATGCAATCCCTGGGGTAATTAAAATTTGCGACACTAAACAATTATTTTTTGCAAAATTTACTATAGAAAATGCAATCCCTGGCGTAATTAAAATTTGAGACAGTAAAAAATTATTTTTTGAATAATTTACTATAGAAAAGGCAATCCCTGGCGTAATTAAAATTTGAGACAGTAAAAAATTATTTTTTGAATAATTTACTATAGAAAAGGCAATCCCTGGCGTAATTAAAATTTGCGACAGTATAAAATTATTTTTTGAATAATTTACTATAGAAAAGGCAATCCCTGGCGTAATTAAAATTTGCGACAGTAAAAAATTATTTTTTGAATAATTTACTAGAGAAAAGGCAATCCCTGGCGTAATTAAAATTTGAGACAGTAAAAAATTATTTTTTGAATAATTTACTATAGAAAAGGCAATCCCTGGCGTAATTAAAATTTGAGACAGTAAAAAATTATTTTTTGAATAATTTACTATAGAAAAGGCAATCCTTGGCGTAATTAAAATTTGCGACAGTATAAAATTATTTTTTGAATAATTTACTATAGAAAAGGCAATCCCTGGCGTAATTAAAATTTGCGACAGTAAAAAATTATTTTTTGAATAATTTACTATAGAAAAGGCAATCCCTGGCGTAATTAAAATTTGAGACAGTAAAAAATTATTTTTTGAATACTTTACTATAGAAAAGGCAATCCCTGGCGTAATTAAAATTTGAGACAGTAAAAAATTATTTTTTGAATAATTTACTATAGAAAAGGCAATCCCTGGCGTAATTAAAATTTGAGACAGTAAAAAATTATTTTTTGAATAATTTACTATAGAAAAGGCAATCCCTGGCGTAATTGAAATTTGAGACAGTAAAAAATGAATTTTTGAATAATTTACTATAGAAAAGGCAATCCCTGGCGTAATTAAAATTTGCGACACTAAACAATTATTTTTTGCAAAATTTACTATAGAAAAGGCAATCCCTGGCGTAATTAAAATTTGCGACAGTATAAAATTATGTTTTGAATAATTTACTATAGAAAAGGCAATCCCTGGCGTAATTAAAATTTGAGACAGTAAAAAATGAATTTTTGAATAATTTACTATAGAAAAGGCAATCCCTGGCGTAATTAAAATTTGCGACACTAAACAATTATTTTTTGAATAATTTACTATAGAAAAGGCAATCCCTGGCGTAATTAAAATTTGCGACAGTAAAAAATTATTTTTTGAATAATTTACTATAGAAAAGGCAATCCCTGGCGTAATTAAAATTTGCGACACTAAACAATTATTTTTTGCAAAATTTACTATAGAAAAGGCAATCCCTGGCGTAATTAAAATTTGTGACAGAAAAATTGAATTTTTGAATAATTTACTATAGAAAAGGCAATCCCTGGCGTAATTAAAATTTGCGACAGTAAACAATTATTTTTTGAATAATTTACTATAGAAAAGGCAATCCCTGGCGTAATTAAAATTTGCGACACTAAACAATTATTTTTTGCAAAATTTACTATAGAAAAGGCAATGCCTGGCGTAATTAAAATTTGCGACACTAAACAATTATTTTTTGAATAATTTACTATAGAAAATGCAATCCCTGGCGTAATTAAAATTTGAGACAGTAAAAAATGAATTTTTGAATAATTTACTATAGAAAAGGCAATCCCTGGCGTAATTAAAATTTGCGACACTAAACAATTATTTTTTGCAAAATTTACTATAGAAAAGGCAATCCCTGGCGTAATTAAAATTTGCGACACTAAACAATTATTTTTTGCAAAATTTACTATAGAAAAGGCAATCCCTGGCGTAATTAAAATTTGCGACACTAAACAATTATTTTTTGCAAATTTACTATAGAAAAGGCAATCCCTGGCGTAATTAAAATTTGCGACAGTAAAAAATTATTTTTTGAATAATTTACTATAGAAATGGCAATCCCTGGCGTAATTAAAATTTGAGACAGTAAAAAATGAATTTTTGAATAATTTACTATAGAAAAGGCAATCCCTGGCGTAATTAAGATTTGAGACAGTAAAAAATTATTTTTTGCAAAATTTACTATAGAAAAGGCAATCCCTGGCGTAATTAAAATTTGCGACAGTAAAAAATATTTTTTGAATAATTTACTATAGAAAAGGCAATCCCTGGCGTAATTAAAATGTGAGACAGTAAAAAATGAATTTTTGAATAATTTACTATAGAAAAGGCAATCCCTGGCGTAATTAAAATTTGCGACACTAAACAATTATTTTTTGCAAAATTTACTATAGAAAAGGCAATCCCTGGCGTAATTAAAATTTGCGACACTAAACAATTATTTTTTGAATAATTTACTATAGAAAAGGCAATCCCTGGCGTAATTAAAATTTGTGACAGAAAAAATTATTTTTTGAATAATTTACTATAGAAAAGGCAATCCCTGTAATTAAAATTTGAGACAGTAAAAAATAATTTTTTGAATAATTTACTATAGAAAAGGCAATCCTTGGCGTAATTAAAATTTGCGACAGTATAAAAATTATTTTTTGAATAATTTACTATAGAAAAGGCAATCCCTGGCGTAATTAAAATTTGCGACAGTAAAAAATTATTTTTTGAATAATTTACTATAGAAAAGGCAATCCCTGGCGTAATTAAAATTTGAGACAGTAAAAAATTAGTTTTTGAATACTTTACTATAGAAAAGGCAATCCGTGGCATAATTAAAATTTGAGACAGTAAAAAATTTTTTTTTGAATAATTTACTATAGAAAAGGCAATCCCTGGCGTAATTAAAATTTGAGACAGTAAAAAATTATTTTTTGAATAATTTACTATAGAAAAGGCAATCCCTGGCGTAATTAAAATTTGAGACTGTAAAAAATGAATTTTTGAATAATTTACTATAGAAAAGGCAATCCCTGGCGTAATTAAAATTTGCGACACTAAACAATTATTTTTTGCAAAATTTACTATAGAAAAGGCAATCCCTGGCGTAATTAAAATTTGCGACAGTATAAAATTATGTTTTGAATAATTTACTATAGAAAAGGCAATCCCTGGCGTAATTAAAATTTGAGACAGTAAAAAATGAATTTTTGAATAATTTACTATAGAAAAGGCAATCCCTGGCGTAATTAAAATTTGCGACACTAAACAATTATTTTTTGAATAATTTACTATAGAAAAGGCAATCCCTGGCGTAATTAAAATTTGCGACAGTAAAAAATTATTTTTTGAATAATTTACTATAGAAAAGGCAATCCCTGGCGTAATTAAAATTTGCGACACTAAACAATTATTTTTTGCAAAATTTACTATAGAAAAGGCAATCCCTGGCGTAATTAAAATTTGTGACAGAAAAATTGAATTTTTGAATAATTTACTATAGAAAAGGCAATCCCTGGCGTAATTAAAATTTGAGACAGTAAAAAATTAATTTTTGAATAATTTACTATAGAAAAGGCAATCCCTGGCGTAATTAAAATTTGCGACAGAAAAAAATTAATTTTTGAATAATTTACTATAGAAAAGGCAATCTCTGGCGTAATTAAAATTTGAGACAGTAAAAAATGAATTTTTGAATAATTTACTATAGAAAAGGCAATCCCTGGCGTAATTAAAATTTGCTACAGTAAAAAATTAATTTTTGAATAATTTACTATAGAAAAGGCAATCCCTGGCGTAATTAAAATTTGCGACAGTATAAAATTATTTTTTGAATAATTTACTATAGAAAAGGCAATCCCTGGCGTAATTAAAATTTGCGACAGTAAAAAATTATTTTTTGAATAATTTACTATAGAAAAGGCAATCCCTGGCGTAATTAAAATTTGCGACACTAAACAATTATTTTTTGCAAAATTTACTATAGAAAAGGCAATCCCTGGCGTAATTAAAATTTGAGACAGTAAAAAATGAATTTTTGAATAATTTACTATAGAAAAGGCAATCCCTGGCGTAATTAAAATTTGAGACAGTAAAAAATTATTTTTTGCAAAATTTACTATAGAAAAGGCAATCCCTGGCGTAATTAAAATTTGAGACAGTAAAACATTATTTTTTGAATAATTTACTATAGAAAAGGCAATCCCTGGCGTAATTAAAATTTGCGACAGTAAAAAATTATTTTTTGAATAATTTACTATAGAAAAGGCAATCCCTGGCGTAATTAAAATTTGCGACACTAAACAATTATTTTTTGCAAAGTTTACTATAGAAAAGGCAATCCCTGGCGTAATTAAAATTTGCGACAGTAAACAATTATTTTTTGAATAATTTACTATAGAAAAGGCAATCCCTGGCGTAATTAAAATTTGCGACACTAAACAATTATTTTTTGCAAAATTTACTATAGAAAAGGCAATCCCTGGCGTAATTAAAATTTGCGACACTAAACAATTATTTTTTGCAAAATTTACTATAGAAAAGGCAATCCCTGGCGTAATTAAAATTTGTGACAGTAAACAATTATTTTTTGAATAATTTACTATAGAAAAGGCAATCCCTGGCGTAATTAAAATTTGCGACACTAAACAATTATTTTTTGAAAAATTTACTATAGAAAAGGCAATCCCTGGCGTAATTAAAATTTGCGACATTATAAAATTATTTTTTGAATAATTTACTATAGAAAAGGCAATCCCTGGCGTAATTAAAATTTGAGACAGTAAAAAATTATTTTTTGAAAAATTTACTACAGAAAAGGCAATCCGTGGCGTAATTAAAATTTGAGACAGTAAAAAATTATTTTTTGAATAATTTACTATAGAAAAGGCAATCCCTGGCGTAATTAAAATTTGCGACAGTAAAAAATTATTTTTTGAATAATTTACTATAGAAAAGGCAATCCCTGGCGTAATTAAAATTTGCGACAGAAAAAAATTAATTTTTGAATAATTTACTATAGAAAAGGCAATCCCTGGCGTAATTAAAATTTGCGACAGTATAAAATTATTTTTTGAATAATTTACTATAGAAAGGGCAATCCCTGGCGTAATTAAAATTTGCGACAGAAAAAAATTAATTTTTGAATAATTTACTATAGAAAAGGCAATCCCTGGCATAATTAAAATTTGAGACAGTAAAAAATGAATTTTTGAATAATTTACTATAGAAAAGGCAATCCCTGGCGTAATTAAAATTTGCGACAGTAAAAAATTAATTTTTGAATAATTTACTATAGAAAAGGCAATCGCTGGCGTAATTAAAATTTGCGACATTAAACAATTATTTTTTGCAAAATTTACTATAGAAAAGGCAATCCCTGGCGTAATTAAAATTATTTGAGACACTAAACAATTATTTTTTGCAAAATTTACTATAGAAAAGGGCAATCCCTGGCGTAATTAAAATTTGCGACACTAAACAATTATTTTTTGCAAAATTTACTATAGAAAAGGCAATCCACTGGCGTAATTAAAATTTGCGACAGTATAAAATTATTTTTTTGAATAATTTACTATAGAAGAGGCAATCCCTGGCATAATTAAAATTTGCGACAAGTAAAAAATTATTTTTTGAATAATTTACTATAGAAAAGGCAATCCCTGGCGTAATTAAAATTTGAGACAGTAAAAAATTATTTTTTGAATAATTTACTATAGAAAAGGCAATCCCCGGCGTAATTAAAATTTGAGACAGTAAAAAATTATTTTTTGAATAATTTACTATAGAAAAGGCAATCCTTGGCGTAATTAAAATTTGCGACAGTATAAAATTATTTTTTGAATAATTTACTATAGAAAAGGGCAATCCCTGGCGTAATTAAAATTTGCGACAGTAAAAAATTATTTTTTTGAATAATTTACTATAAAAAGGCAATCCCTGGCGTAATTAAAATTTGAGACAGTAAAAAAATTATTTTTTGAATACTTTACTATAGAAAAGGCAATCCCTGGCGTAATTAAAATTTGAGACAGTAAAAAAATTATTTTTTGAATAATTTACTACAGAAAAGGCAATCCCTGGCGTAATTAAAATTTTGCGACACTAAACAATTATTTTTTGCAAAATTTACTATAGAAAAGGCAATCCCTGGCGTAATTAAAATTTGCGACAGTATAAAATTATGTTTTGAATAATTTACTATAGAAAAGGCAATCCCTGGCGTAATTAAAATTTGAGACAGTAAAAAATGAATTTTTGAATAATTTACTATAGAAAAGGCAATCACTGGCGTAATTAAAATTTGCGCCACTAAACAATTATTTTTTGAATAATTTACTATAGAAAAGGCAATCCCTGGCGTAATTAAATTTGCGACAGTATAAAATTATTTTTTGAATAATTTACTATAGAAAAGGCAATCCCTGGCCTAATTAAAATTTTGCGACAGAAAAAAATTAATTTTTGAATAATTTACTATAGAAAAGGCAATCCCTGGCATAATTAAAATTTGAGACAGTAAAAAATGAATTTTTGAATAATTTACTATAGAAAAGGCAATCCCTGGCGTAATTAAAATTTGCGACAGTAAAAAATTAATTTTTGAATAATTTACTATAGAAAAGGCAATCCCTGGCGTAATTAAAATTTGCGACAGTAAACAATTATTTTTTGCAAAATTTACTATAGAAAAGGCAATCCCTGGCGTAATTAAAATTTGAGACACTAAACAATTATTTTTTGCAAAATTTACTATAGAAAAGGCAATCCCTGGCGTAATTAAAATTTGCGACACTAAACAAATTATTTTTTGCAAAATTGACTATAGAAAATGCAATCCCTGGCGTAATTAAAATTTGCGACACTAAACAATTATTTTTTGCAAAATTTACTATAGAAAAGGCAATCCCTGGCGTAATTAAAATTTGCGACAGTAAAAAATTATTTTTTGAATAATTTACTATAGAAAAGGCAATCCCTGGCGTAGTTAAAATTTGAGACAGTAAAAAATTATTTTTTGAATAATTTACTATAGAAAAGGCAATCCCCGGCGTAATTAAAATTTGAGACAGTAAAAAATTATTTTTTGAATAATTTACTATAGAAAAGGCAATCCTTGGCGTAATTAAAATTTGCGACAGTATAAAATTATTTTTTGAATAATTTACTATAGAAAAGGCAATCCCTGGCGTAATTAAAATTTGCGACAGTAAAAAATTATTTTTTGAATAATTTACTATAAAAAAGGCAATCCCTGGCGTAATTAAAATTTGAGACACAGTAAAAAATTATTTTTTGAATACTTTACTATAGAAAAGGCAATCCCTGGCGTAATTAAAATTTGAGACAGTAAAAAATTATTTTTTGAATAATTTACTATAGAAAAGGCAATCCCTGGCGTAATTAAAATTTGAGACAGTAAAAAATTATTTTTTGAATAATTTACTATAGAAAAGGCAATCCCTGGCGTAATTAAAATTTGAGACAGTAAAAAATGAATTTTTGAATAATTTACTATAGAAAAGGCAATCCCTGGCGTAATTAAAATTTGCGACAGTATAAAATTATGTTTTGAATAATTTACTATAGAAAAAGGCAATCCCTGGCGTAATTATAATTTGAGACAGTAAAAAATGAATTTTTGAATAATTTGCTATAGAAAAGGCAATCCCTGGCGTAATTAAAATTTGCGCCACTAAACAATTATTTTTTGAATAATTTACTATAGAAAAGGCAATCCCTGGCGTAATTAAAATTTGCGACAGTAAAAAATTATTTTTTGAATAATTTACTATAGAAAAGGCAATCCCTGGCGTAATTAAAATTTGCGACACTAAACAATTATTTTTTGCAAAATTTACTATAGAAAAGGCAATCCCTAGCGTAATTAAAATTTGCGACACTAAACAATTATTTTTTGAATAATTTACTATAGAAAAGGCAATCCCTGGCGTAATTAAAATTTGTGACAGAAAAAATTATTTTTTGAATAATTTACTATAGAAAAGGCAATCCCTGGCGTAATAAAATTTGCGACACTACACAATTATTTTTTGAATAATTTACTATAGAAAAAGGCAATCCCTGGACGTAATTAAAATTTGCGACACTAAACAATTATTTTTTTGCAAAATTTACTATAGAAAAGGCAATCCCTGGCGTAATTAAAATTTGTGACAGAAAAAATGAATTTTTGAATAATTTACTATAGAAAAGGCAATCCCTGGCGTAATTAAAATTTGAGACAGTAAAAAATTATTTTTTGAATAATTTACTATTGAAAAGGCAATCCCTGGCGTAATTAAAATTTGAGACAGTAAAAAATTATTTTTTGAATAATTTACTATAGAAAAAGGCAATCCCTGGCGTAATTAAAATTTGCGACAGTAAAAAATTATTTTTTGAATAATTTACTATAGAAAAGGCAATCCCTGGCGTAATTAAAATTTGCGACACTAAACAATTATTTTTTGCAAAATTTACTATAGAAAAGGCAATCCCTGGCGTAATTAAAATTTGCGACACTAAACAATTATTTTTTGCAAAATTTACTATAGAAAATGCAATCCCTGGCGTAATTAAAATTTGCGACACTAAACAATTATTTTTTGCAAAATTTACTATAGAAAATGCAATCCCTGGCGTAATTAAAATTTGAGACAGTAAAAAATTATTTTTTGAATAATTTACTATAGAAAAGGCAATCCCTGGCGTAATTAAAATTTGAGACAGTAAAAAATTATTTTTTGAATAATTTACTATAGAAAAGGCAATCCCTGGCGTAATTAAAATTTGCGACAGTATAGAATTATTTTTTGAATAATTTACTATAGAAAAGGCAATCCCTGGCGTAATTAAAATTGGCGACAGTAAAAAATTATTTTTTGAATAATTTACTATAGAAAAGGCAATCCCTGGCGTAATTAAAATTTGAGACAGTAAAAAATTATTTTTTGAATAATTTACTATAGAAAAGGCAATCCCTGGCGTAATTAAAATTTGAGACAGTAAAAAATAATTTTTTTGAATAATTTACTATAGAAAAGGCAATCCTTGGCGTAATTAAAATTTGCGACAGTATAAAATTATTTTTTGAATAATTTACTATAGAAAAGGCAATCCCTGGCGTAATTAAAATTTGCGACAGTAAAAAATTATTTTTTGAATAATTTACTATAGAAAAGGCAATCCCTGGCGTAATTAAAATTTGAGACAGTAAAAAATTAGTTTTTGAATACTTTACTATAGAAAAGGCAATCCCTGGCGTAATTAAAATTTGAGACAGTAAAAAATTATTTTTTGAATAATTTACTATAGAAAAGGCAATCCCTGGCGTAATTAAAATTTGAGACAGTAAAAAATTATTTTTTGAATAATTTACTATAGAAAAGGCAATCCCTGGCGTAATTAAAATTTGAGACAGTAAAAAATGAATTTTTTGAATAATTTAATATAGAAAAGGCAATCCCTGGCGTAATTAAAATTTGCGACACTAAACAATTATTTTTTGCAAAAATTTACTATAGAAAAGGCAATCCCTGGCGTAATTAAAATTTGGCGACAGTATAAAATTATGTTTTGAATAATTTACTATAGAAAAGGCAATCCCTGGCGTAATTAAAATTTGAGACAGTAAAAAATGAATTTTTGAATAATTTACTATAGAAAAGGCAATCCCTGGCGTAATTAAAATTTGCGACACTAAACAATTATTTTTTTGAATAATTTACTATAGAAAAGGCAATCCCTGGCGTAATTAAAATTTGTGACAGTAAAAAATTATTTTTTGAATAATTTACTATAGAAAAGGCAATCCCTGGCGTAATTAAAATTTGAGACACTAAACAATTATTTTTTGCAAAATTTACTATAGAAGAAAAGGCAATCCCTGGCGTAATTAAAATTTGTGACAGAAAAATTGAATTTTTGAATAATTTACTATAGAAAAGGCAATCCCTGGCGTAATTAAAATTTGAGACAGTAAAAAATTAATTTTTGAATAATTTACTATAGAAAAAGGCAATCCCTGGCGTAATTAAAATTTGCGACAGAAAAAAATTAATTTTTGAATAATTTACTATAGAAAAGGCAATCTCTGGCGTAATTAAAATTTGAGACAGTAAAAAATGAATTTTTGAATAAATTTACTATAGAAAAGGCAATCCCTGGCGTAATTAATAATTTGCTACAGTAAGAAAATTAATTTTTGAATAATTTACTATAGAAAAGGCAATCCCTGGCGTAATTAAAATTTGCGACAGTATAAAATTATTTTTTGAATAATTTACTATAGAAAAGGCAATCCCTGGCGTAATTAAAATTTGCGACAGTAAAAAAATTATTTTTTGAATAATTTACTATAGAAAAGGCTATCCCTGGCGTAATTAAAATTTGCGACACTAAACAATTATTTTTTGCAAAATTTACTATAGAAAAGGTGAATCCCTGGCGTAATTAAAATTTGAGACAGTAAAAAATGAATTTTTGAATAATTTTACTATAGAAAAGGCAATCCCTGGCGTAATTAAAAATTTGAGACAGTAAAAAATTATTTTTTGCAAAATTTACTATAGAAAAGGCAATCCCTGGCGTAATTAAAATTTGAGACAGTAAAACATTATTTTTTGAATAATTTACTATAGAAAAGGCAATCCCTGGCGTAATTAAAATTTGCGACAGTAAAAAATTATTTTTTGAATAATTTACTATAGAAAAGGCAATCCCCTGGCGTAATTAAAATTTGCGACACTAAACAATTATTTTTTGCAAAATTTACTATAGAAAAGGCAATCCCTGGCGTAATTAAAATTTGCGACAGTAAACAATTATTTTTTGAATAATTTACTATAGAAAAGGCAATCCCTGGCGTAATTAAAATTTGCGACACTAAACAATTATTTTTTTGCAAAATTTACTATAGAAAAGGCAATCCCTGGCGTAATTAAAATTTGCGACAACTAAACAATTATTTTTTGCAAAATTTACTATAGAAAAGGCAATCCCTGGCGTAATTAAAATTTGTGACAGTAAACAAATTATTTTTTGAATAATTTACTATAGAAAAAGGCAATCCCTGGCGTAATTAAAAATTTGCGACAGTATAAAATTATTTTTTGAATAATTTACTATAGAAAACGGCAAATCCCTGGCGTAATTAAAATTTGCGACAGTATAAAATTATTTTTTGAATAATTTACTATAGAAAAGGCAATCCCTGGCGTAATTAAAATTTGCGACAGTAAAAAATTATTTTTTGCAAAATTTACTACAGAAAAGGCAATCCCTGGCGTAATTAAAATTTGAGACAGTAAAAAATTATTTTTTGAATAATTTACTATAGAAAAGGCAATCCCTGGCGTAATTAAAATTTGCGACAGTAAAAAATTATTTTTTGAATAATTTTACTATAGAAAAGGCAATCCCCTGGCGTAATTAAAATTTGCGACAGAAAAAAATTAATTTTTGAATAATTTACTATAGAAAAGGCAATCCCTGGCGTAATTAAAATTTGCGACAGTATAAAATTATTTTTTGAATAATTTACTATAGAAAAGGCAATCCCTGGCCTAATTAAAATTTGCGACAGAAAAAAAATTAATTTTTGAATAATTTACTATAGAAAAGGCAATCCCTGGCATAATTAAAATTTGAGACAGTAAAAAATGAATTTTTGAATAATTTACTATAGAAAAGGCAATCCCTGGCGTAATTAAAATTTGAGACAGTAAAAAATTATTTTTTGAATAATTTACTATAGAAAAGGCAATCCCCGGCGTAATTAAAATTTGAGACAGTAAAAAATTATTTTTTGAATAATTTACTATAGAAAAGGCAATCCTTGGCGTAATTAAAATTTGCGACAGTATAAAATTATTTTTTTGAATAATTTACTATAGAAAAGGCAATCCCTGGGCGTAATTAAAATTTGCGACAGTAAAAAATTATTTTTTGAATAATTTACTATAAAAAGGCAATCCCTGGCGTAATTAAAATTTGAGACAGTAAAAAATTATTTTTTGAATACTTTACTATAGAAAAGGCAATCCCTGGCGTAATTAAAATTTGAGACAGTAAAAAATTATTTTTTGAATAATTTACTACAGAAAAGGCAATCCCTGGCGTAATTAAAATTTGCGACACTAAACAATTATTTTTTGCAAAATTTACTATAGAAAAGGCAATCCCTGGCGTAATTAAAATTTGCGACAGTATAAAATTATGTTTTGAATAATTTACTATAGAAAAGGCAATCCCCTGGCGTAATTAAAATTTGAGACAGTAAAAAATGAATTTTTGAATAATTTACTATAGAAAAGGCAATCACTGGCGTAATTAAAATTTGCGCCACTAAACAATTATTTTTTGAATAATTTACTATAGAAAAGGCAATCCCTGGCGTAATTAAAATTTGCGACAAAAAAAAATTAATTTTTGAATAATTTACTATAGAAAAGGCAATCCCTGGCATAATTAAAATTTGAGACAGTAAAAAATGAATTTTTTGAATAATTTACTATAGAAAAGGCAATCCCTGGCGTAATTAAAATTTGCGACAGTAAAAAATTAATTTTTTGAATAATTTACTATAGAAAAGGCAATCCCTGGCGTAATTAAAATTTGCGACAGTAAACAATTATTTTTTGCAAAATTTACTATAGAAAAGGCAATCCCTGGCGTAAATTAAAATTTGAGACACTAAACAATTATTTTTTGCAAAATTTACTATAGAAAAGGCAATCCCTGGCGTAATTAAAATTTGCGACACTAAACAATTATTTTTTGCAAAATTTACTATAGAAAATGCAATCCTGGCGTAATTAAAATTTGCGACACTAAACAATTATTTTTTGCAAAATTTACTATAGAAAAGGCAATCCCTGGCGTAATTAAAATTTGCGACAGTAAAAAATTATTTTTTTGAATAATTTACTATAGAAAAGGCAATCCTGGCGTAGTTAAAATTTGAGAACAGTAAAAAATTATTTTTTGAATAATTTACTATAGAAAAGGCAATCCCCGGCGTAATTAAAATTTGAGACAGTAAAAAATTATTTTTTGAATAATTTACTATAGAAAAGGCAATCCTTGGCGTAATTAAAATTTGCGACAGTAATAAAATTATTTTTTGAATAATTTACTATAGAAAAGGCAATCCCTGTGCGTAATTAAAATTTGCGACAGTAAAAAATTATTTTTTGAATAATTTACTATAAAAAGGCAATCCCTGGCGTAATTAAAATTTGAGACAGTAAAAAATTATTTTTTTGAATACTTTACTATAGAAAAGGCAATCCCTGGCGTAATTAAAATTTGAGACAGTAAAAAATTATTTTTTGAATAATTTACTATAGAAAAGGCAATCCCTGGCGTAATTAAAATTTGAGACAGTAAAAAATTATTTTTTGAATAATTTACTATAGAAAAGGCAATCCCCTGGCGTAATTAAAATTTGAGACAGTAAAAAATGAATTTTTGAATAATTTACTATAGAAAAGGCAATCCCTGGCGTAATTAAAATTTGCGACACTAAACAATTATTTTTTGCAAAATTTACTATAGAAAAGGCAATCCCTGGCGTAATTAAAATTTGCGACAGTATAAAATTATGTTTTGAATAATTTACTATAGAAAAGGCAATCCCTGGCGTAATTAAAATTTGAGACAGTAAAAAATGAATTTTTGGATAATTTACTATAGAAAAGGCAATCCCTGGCGTAATTAAAATTTGCGCCACTAAACAATTATTTTTTGAATAATTTACTATAGAAAAGGCAATCCCTGGCGTAATTAAAATTTGCGACAGTAAAAAATTATTTTTTGAATAATTTACTATAGAAAAGGCAATCCCTGGCGTAGTTAAAATTTGCGACACTAAACAATTATTTTTTGCAAAATTTACTATAGAAAAGGCAATTCCTGGCGTAATTAAAAATTTGTGACAGAAAAATTGAATTTTTGAATAATTTACTATAGAAAAGGCAATCCCTGGCGTAATTAAAATTTGAGACAGTAAAAAATTAATTTTTGAATAATTTACTATAGAAAAGGCAATCCCTGGCGTATTTAAAAATTTGCGACAGAAAAAAATTAATTTTTGAATAATTTACTATAGAAAAGGCAATCTCTGGCGTAATTAAAATTTGAGACAGTAAAAATGAATTTTTGAATAATTTACTATAGAAAAAGGCAATCCCTGGCGTAATTAAAATTTGCGACAGTAAAAAATTAATTTTTGAATAATTTACTATAGAAAAGGCAATCCCTGGCGTAATTAAAATTTGCGACAGTATAAAATTATTTTTTTGAATAATTTACTATAGAAAAGGGCAATCCCTGGCGTAATTAAAATTTGAGAACAGTAAAAAATGAATTT
>CAWVNZ010001944.1:0-65111 GCA_963930735.1 Dioctria linearis | reverse complement strand
AAATACGCCAGGGATTGCCTTTTCTATAGTAAATTTTGCAAAAAATAATTTTTTACTGTCGCAAATTTTAATTACGCCAGGGATTGCCTTTTCTATAGTAAATTTTGCAAAAAAATAATTTTTTACTGTCGCAAATTTTAAATACGCCAGGGATTGCCTTTTGTATAGTAAATTTTGCAAAAAATAATTGTTCAGTGTCGCAAATTTTAATTACGCCAGGGATTGCCTTTTCTATAGTAAATTATTCAAAAATTAATTTTTTACTGTCGCAAATTATAATTACGCCAGGGATTGCCTTTTCTATAGTAAATTTTGCAAAAATAATTGTTTAGTGTCGCAAATTTTAAATACGCCAGGGATTGCCTTTTCTATAGTAAATTATTCAAAAATTCATTTTTTACTGTCGCAAATTTTAATTACGCCAGGGATTGCCTTTTCTATAGTAAATTTTGCAAAAAATAATTTTTTACTGTCGCAAATTTTAATTACGCCAGGGATTGCCTTTTCTATAGTAAATTTTGCAAAAATCAATTTTTTACTGTCTCAAATTTTAAATACGCCAGGGATTGCCTTTTCTATAGTAAATTATTCAAAAAAGAATTTTTTCTGTCACAAATTTTAATTACGCCAGGGATTGCCTTTTCTATAGTAAATTATTCAAAAAAATAATTTTTTACTGTCTCAAATTTTAATTACGCCAGGGATTGCCTTTTGTATAGTAAATTATTCAAAAAATAATTTTATACTGTCGCAAATTTTAATTACGCCAGGGATTGCCTTTTCTATTGTAAATTATTTAAAAAATTCATTTTTTACTGTCGCAAATTTTAATTACGCCAGGGATTGCCTTTTCTATAGTAAATTATTCAAAAAATAATTTTTTACTGTCGCAAATTTTAATTACGCCAGGGATTGCCTTTTCTATAGTAAATTTTGCAAAAAATAATTTTTTACTGTCGCAAATTTTAATTACGCCAGGGATTGCCTTTTCTATAGTAAATTATTCAAAAAATAATTGTTTAGTGTCGCAAATTTTAATTAAGCCAGGGATTGCCTTTTCTATAGTAAATTATTCAAAAATTCATTTTTTACTGTCTCAAATTTTAATTACGCCAGGGATTGCTTTTCTATAGTAAATTTTGCATAAAATAATTTTTTACTGTCGCAAATTTTAATTACGCCAGGGATTGCCTTTTCTATAGTAAATTTTGCAAAAAATAATTTTTTACTGTCGCAAATTTTAAATACGCCAGGGATTGCCTTTTGTATAGTAAATTTTGCAAAAAATAATTGTTTAGTGTCGCAAATTTTAATTACGCCAGGGATTGCCTTTTCTATAGTAAATTATTCAAAAATTCATTTTTTACTGTCGCAAATTATAATTACGCCAGGGATTGCCTTTTCTATAGTAAATTATTCAAAAATTAATTGTTTAGTGTCGCAAATTTTAATTACGCCAGGGATTGCCTTTTCTATAGTAAATTATTCAAAAAATAATTTTTTACTGTCGCAAATTTTAATTACGCCAGGGATTGCCTTTTCTATAGTAAATTTTGCAAAAAATAATTGTTTAGTGTCGCAAATTTTAATTACGCCAGGGATTGCCTTTTCTATAGTAAATTTTGCAAAAAATAATTTTTTACTGTCGCAAATTTTAATTACGCCAGGGATTGCCTTTTCTATAGTAAATTTTGCAAAAAATAATTTTTTACTGTCGCAAATTTTAATTACGCCAGGGATTGCCTTTTCTATAGTAAATTATCCAAACAATAATTTTTTTACTGTCGCAAATTTTAATTACGCCAGGGATTGCCTTTTATATAGTAAATTATTCAAAAAATAATTTTTTACTGTCGCAAATTTTAAATACGCCAGGGATTGCCTTTTGTATAGTAAATTTTGCAAAAAAAAAATTGTTTAGTGTCGCAAATTTTAATTACGCCAGGGATTGCCTTTTCTATAGTAAATTATTCAAAATTAATTTTTTACTGTCGCAAATTATAATTACGCCAGGGATTGCCTTTTCTATAGTAAATTTTGCAAAAAATAATTGTTTAGTGTCGCAAATTTTAATTACGCCAGGGATTGCCTTTTCTATAGTAAATTTTGCAAAAAATAATTTTTTACTGTCGCAAATTTTAATTACGCCAGGGATTGCCTTTTCTATAGTAAATTTTGCAAAAAATAATTTTTTACTGTCGCAAATTTTAATTACGCCAGGGATTGCCTTTTCTATAGTAAATTATCCAAACAATAATTTTTTACTGTCGCAAATTTTAATTACGCCAGGGATTGCCTTTTCTATAGTAAATTATTCAAAAAATAATTTTTTACTGTTGCAAATTTTAATTACGCCAGGGATTGCCTTTTCTATAGTAAATTTTGCAAAAAATAATTTTTTACTGTCGCAAATTTTAATTACGCCAGGGATTGCCTTTTCTATAGTAAATTATTCACAAAATAATTTTTTACTGTCGCAAATTTTAATTACGCCAGGGATTGCCTTTTCTATAGTAAATTATTCAAAAATTCATTTTTTACTGTCTCAAATTTTAATTACGCCAGGGATTGCCTTTTCTATAGTAAATTTTGCAAAAAATAATTTTTTACTGTCGCAAATTTTAATTACGCCATGGATTGCCTTTTCTATAGTAAATTTTGAAAAAAATAATTTTTTACTGTCGCAAAGTTTAATTACGCCAGGGATTGCCTTTTCTATAGTAAATTATTCAAAAAATAATTTTTTACTGTCGCAAATTTTAATTACGCCAGGGATTGCCTTTTCTATAGTAAATTATTCAAAAAATAATTTTTTACTGTTGCAAATTTTAAATACGCCAGGGATTGCCTTTTCTATAGTAAATTTTGCAAAAAATAATTTTTTACTGTCGCAAATTTTAATTACGCCAGGGATTGCCTTTTCTATAGTAAATTTTGCAAAAAATAATTTTTTACTGTCGCAAATTTTAAATACGCCAGGGATTGCCTTTTGTATAGTAAATTTTGCAAAAAATAATTGTTTAGTGTCGCAAATTTTAATTACGCCAGGGATTGTCTTTTCTATAGTAAATTATTCAAAAATTAATTTTTTACTGTCGCAAATTATAATTACGCCAGGGATTGCCTTTTCTATAGTAAATTTTGCAAAAAATAATTGTTTAGTGTCGCAAATTTTAATTACGGCAGGGATTGCCTTTTCTATAGTAAATTATTCAAAAATTCATTTTTTACTGTCGCAAATTTTAATTACGCCAGGGATTGCCTTTTCTATAGTAAATTTTGCAAAAAATAATTTTTTACTGTCGCAAATTTTAATTACGCCAGGGATTGCCTTTTCTATAGTAAATTTTGCAAAAATCAATTTTTTACTGTCTCAAATTTTAAATACGCCAGGGATTGCCTTTTCTATAGTAAATTACTCAAAAAATAATTTTTTCTGTCACAAATTTTAATTACGCCAGGCATTGCCTTTTCTATAGTAAATTATTCAAAAAATAATTTTTTACTGTCTCAAATTTTAATTACGCCAGGGATTGCCTTTTGTATAGTAAATTATTCAAAAAATAATTTTATACTGTCGCAAATTATAATTACACCAGGGATTGCCTTTTCTATAATAAATTATTCAAAAATTCATTTTTTACTGTCGCAAATTTTAATTACGCCAGGGATTGCCTTTTCTATAGTAAATTATTCAAAAAATAATTGTTTAGTGTCGCAAATTTTAATTACGCCAGGGATTGCCTTTTGTATAGTAAATTATTCAAAAATTAATTTTTTACTGTCGCAAATTTTAATTACGCCAGGGATTGCCTTTTCTATAGTAAATTATTCCAAAAATAATTGTTTAGTGTCTCAAATTTTAATTACGCCAGGGATTGCCTTTTGTATAGTAAATTATTCAAAAAATAATTTTATACTGTCGCAAATTTTAATTACGCCAGGGATTGCCTTTTCTATTGTAAATTATTTAAAAAATTCATTTTTTACTGTCGCAAATTTTAATTACGCCAGGGATTGCCTTTTCTATAGTAAATTATTCAAAAAATAATTTTTTACTGTCGCAAATTTTAATTACGCCAGGGATTGCCTTTTGTATAGTAAATTTTGCAAAAAATAATTTTTTACTTTCGCAAATTTTAATTACGCCAGGGATTGCCTTTTCTATAGTAAATTATTCAAAAAATAATTTTTTACTGTCGCAAATTTTAAAAACGCCAGGGATTGCCTTTTTTATAGTAAATTTTGCAAAAAATAATTGTTTAGTGTCGCAAATTTTAATTACGCCAAGGATTGCCTTTTCTATAGTAAATTATTCAAAAATTCATTTTTTACTGTCGCAAATTATAATTACGCCAGGGATTGCCTTTTCTATAGTAAATTATTCAAAAATTAATTGTTTAGTGTCGCAAATTTTAAATACGCCAGGGATTGCCTTTTCTATAGTAAATTATTCAAAAAATAATTTTTTACTGTCGCAAATTTTAATTACGCCAGGGATTGCCTTTTCTATAGTAAATTATTCAAAAAATAATTTTTTACTGTCTCAAATTTTAATTACGCCAGGGATTGCCTTTTCTATAGTAAATTATTCAAAAAATAATTTTTTACTGTCGCAAATTTTAAATACGCCAGGGATTGCCTTTTGTATAGTAAATTTTGCAAAAAATAATTGTTTAGTTTCGCAAATTTTATTTACGCCAGGGATTGCGTTTTCTATAGTAAATTATTCAAAAATTAATTTTTTACTGTCGCAAATTATAATTACGCAGGGATTGCCTTTTCTATAGTAAATTTTGCAAAAAATAATTGTTTAGTGTCGCAAATTTTAATTACGCCAGGGATTGCCTTTTCTATAGTAAATTTTGCAAAAAATAATTTTTTACTGTCGCAAATTTTAATTACGCCAAGGATTGCCTTTTCTATAGTAAATTATTCAAAAAATAATTTTTTACTGTTGCAAATTTTAAATACGCCAGGGATTGCCTTTTCTATAGTAAATTTTGCAAAAAATAATTTTTTACTGTCGCAAATTTTAATTACGCCAGGGATTGCCTTTTCTATAGTTAATTTTGCAAAAAATAATTTTTTACTGTCGCAAATTTTAAATACGCCAGGGATTGCCTTTTCTATAGTAAAATTTGCAAAAAATAAATTATTACTGTCGCAAATTTGAATTACTCCAGGGATTGCCTTTTCTATAGTAAATTATTCAAAAAATAATTTTTACTGTCACAAATTTTAATTACGCCAAGGATTGCCTTTTCTATAGTAAATTATTCAATAAATAATTTTTTACTGTCTCAAATTTTAATTACGCCAGGGATTGCCTTTTCTATAGTAAATTATTCAAAAATTCATTTTTTACTGTCGCAATTTTAATTACGACAGGGATTGCCTTTTCTATAGTAAATTATTCAAAAAATAATTTTTTACTGTCGCAAATTTTAATTACGCCAGGGATTGCCTTTTCTATAGTAAATTTTGCAAAAAATAATTTTTTACTGTCGCAAATTTTAATTACGCCAGGGATTGCCTTTTCTATAGTAAATTTTGCAAAAAATAATTTTTTACTGTCGCAAATTTTAAATACGCCAGGGATTGCCTTTTGTATAGTAAATTTTGCAAAAATAATTGTTTAGTGTCGCAAGTTTTAATTACGCCAGGGATTGCCTTTTCTATAGTAAATTATTCAAAAATTAATGTTTTACTGTCGCAAATTATAATTACGCCAGGGATTGCCTTTTCTATAGTAAATTTTGCAAAAAATAATTGTTTAGTGTCGCAAATTTTAATTACGCCAGGGATTGCCTTTTCTATAGTAAATTATTCAAAAATTCATTTTTTACTGTCGCAAATTTTAATTACGCCAGGGATTGCCTTTTCTATAGTAAATTTTGCAAAAAATAATTTTTTACTGTCGCAAATTTTAATTACGCCAGGGATTGCCTTTTCTATAGTAAATTTTGCAAAAATCAATTTTTTACTGTCTCAAATTTTAAATACGCCAGGGATTGCCTTTTCTATAGTAAATTATTCAAAAAATAATTTTTTCTGTCACAAATTTTAATTACGCCAGGGATTGCCTTTTCTATAGTAAATTATTCAAAAAATAATTTTTTACTGCCTCAAATTTTAATTACGCCAGGGATTGCCTTTTGTATAGTAAATTATTCAAAAAATAATTTTATACTGTCGCAAATTATAATTACACCAGGGATTGCCTTTTCTATAATAAATTATTCAAAAATTCATTTTTTACTGTCGCAAATTTTAATTACGCCAGGGATTGCCTTTTCTATAGTAAATTATTCAAAAAATAATTGTTTAGTTTCGCAAATTTTAATTACGCCAGGGATTGCCTTTTGTATAGTAAATTATTCAAAAATTAATTTTTTACTCTCGCAAATTTTAATTACGCCAGGGATTGCCTTTTCTATAGTAAATTATTCAAAAAATAATTGTTTAGTGTTTCAAATTTTAATTACGCCAGGGATTGCCTTTTGTATAGTAAATTATTCGGGATTGCCTTTTCTATTGTAAATTATTTAAAAAATTCATTTTTTACTGTCGCAAATTTTAATTACGCCAGGGATTGCCTTTTCTATAGTAAATTATTCAAAAAATAATTGTTTACTGTCGCAAATTTTAATTACGCCAGGGATTGCCTTTTCTCTAGTAAATTTTGCAAAAAATAATTTTTTACTGTCGCAAATTTTAATTACGCCAGGGATTGCCTTTTCTATAGTAAATTATTCAAAAATTCATTTTTTACTGTCGCAAATTATAATTACGCCAGGGATTGCCTTTTCTATAGTAAATTATTTAAAAATTAATTGTTTAGTGTCGCAAATTTTAATTACGCCAGGGATTGCCTTTTCTATAGTAAATTATTCAAAAAATAATTTTTTACTGTCGCAAATTTTAATTACGCCAGGGATTGCTTTTTCTATAGTAAATTATTCAAAAAATAATTTTTTACTGTCTCAAATTTTAATTACGCCAGGGATTGCCTTTTCTATAGTAAATTATTCAAAAAATAATTTTTTACTGTCGCAAATTTTAAATACGCCAGGGATTGCCTTTTGTATAGTAAATTTTGCAAAAAATAATTGTTTAGTGTCGCAAATTTTAATTACGCCAGGGATTGCCTTTTCTATAGTAAATTATTCAAAAATTAATTTTTTACTGTCGCAAATTATAATTACGCCAGGGATTGCCTTTTCTATAGTAAATTTTGCAAAAAATAATTGTTTAGTGTCGCAAATTTTAATTACGCCAGGGATTGCCTTTTCTATAGTAAATTTTGCAAAAAATAATTTTTTACTGTCGCAAATTTTAATTACGCCAGGGATTGCCTTTTCTATAGTAAATTTTGCAAAAAATAATTTTTTACTGTCGCAAATTTTAATTACGCCAGGGATTGCCTTTTCTATAGTAAATTATTCAAAAAATAATTTTTTACTGTCGCAAATTTTAATTACGCCAGGGATTGCCTTTTCTATAGTAAATTATTCAAAAAATAATTTTTTACTGTTGCAAATTTTAAATACGCCAGGGATTGCCTTTTCTATAGTAAATTTTGCAAAAAATAATTTTTTACTGTCGCAAATTTTAATTACGCCAGGGATTGCCTTTTCTATAGTTAATTTTGCAAAAAATAATTTTTTACTGTCGCAAATTTTAAATACGCCAGGGATTGCCTTTTCTATAGTAAAATTTGCAAAAAATAAATTTTTACTGTCGCAAATTTGAATTACGCCAGGGATTGCCTTTTCTATAGTAAATTATTCAAAAAATAATTTTTACTGTCGCAAATTTTAATTACGCCAAGGATTGCCTTTTCTATAGTAAATTATTCAAAAAATAATTTTTTACTGTCTCAAATTTTAATTACGCCAGGGATTGCCTTTTCTATAGTAAATTATTCAAAAATTCATTTTTTACTGTCGCAAATTTTAATTACGCCAGGGATTGCCTTTTCTATAGTAAATTATTCAAAAAATAATTTTTTACTGTCGCAAATTTTAATTACGCCAGGGATTGCCTTTTCTAGAGTAAATTATTCAAAAATTCATTTTTTACTGTCTCAAATTTTAATTACGCCAGGGATTGCCTTTTCTATAGTAAATTTTGCAAAAAATAATTTTTTACTGTCGCAAATTTTAATTACGCCAGGGATTGCCTTTTCTATAGTAAATTTTGCAAAAAATAATTTTTTACTGTCGCAAATTTTAAATACGCCAGGGATTGCCTTTTGTATAGTAAATTTTGCAAAAAATAATTGTTTAGTGTCGCAAATTTTAATTACGCCAGGGATTGCCTTTTCTATAGTAAATTATTCAAAAATTAATTTTTTACTGCCGCAAATTATAATTACGCCAGGGATTGCCTTTTCTATAGTAAATTTTGCAAAAAATAATTGTTTAGTGTCGCAAATTTTAATTACGCCAGGGATTGCCTTTTCTATAGTAAATTATTCAAAAATTCATTTTTTACTGTCGCAAATTTTAATTACGCCAGGGATTGCCTTTTCTATAGTAAATTTTGCAAAAAATAATTTTTTACTATCGCAAATTTTAATTACGCCAGGGATTGCCTTTTCTATAGTAAATTTTGCAAAAACAATTTTTTACTGTCTCAAATTTTAAATACGCCAGGGATTGCCTTTTCTATAGTAAATTATTCAAAAAATAATTTTTTCTGTCACAAATTTTAATTACGCCAGGGATTTCCTTTTCTATAGTAAATTATTCAAAAAATAATTTTTTACTGTCTCAAATTTTAATTACGCCAGGGATTGCCTTTTGTATAGTAAATTATTCAAAAATTAATTTTATACTGTCGCAAATTATAATTACACCAGGGATTGCCTTTTCTATAATAAAATATTCAAAAATTCATTTTTTACTGTCGCAAATTTTAATTACGCCAGGGATTGCCTTTTCTATAGTAAATTATTCAAAAAATAATTGTTTAGTGTCGCAAATTTTAATTACGCCAGGGATTGCCTTTTGTATAGTAAATTATTCAAAAATTAATTTTTTACTGTCGCAAATTTTAATTACGCCAGGGATTGCCTTTTCTATAGTAAATTATTCAAAAAATAATTGTTTAGTGTCTCAAATTTTAATTACGCCAGGGATTGCCTTTTGTATAGTAAATTATTCAAAAAATAATTTTATACTGTCGCAAATTTTAATTACGCCAGGGATTGCCTTTTCTTTTGTAAATTATTTAAAAAATTCATTTTTTACTGTCGCAAATTTTAATTACGCCAGGGATTGCCTTTTCTATAGTAAATAATTCAAAAAATAATTTTTTACTGTCGCAAATTTTAATTACGCCAGGGATTGCCTTTTCTATAGTAAATTTTGCAAAAAATAATTTTTTACTGTCGCAAATTTTAATTACGCCAGTGATTGCCTTTTCTATAGTAAATTATTCAAAAAATAATTGTTTAGTGTCGCAAATTTTAATTACGCCAGGGATTACCTTTTCTATAGTAAATTATTCAAAAATTCATTTTTTACTGTCTCAAATTTTAATTACGCCAGGGATTGCCTTTTCTATAGTAAATTTTGCAAAAAATAATTTTTTACTGTCGCAAATTTTAACTACGCCAGGGATTGCCTTTTCTATAGTAAATTATTCAAAAAATAATTTTTTACTGTCTCAAATTTTAATTACGCCAGGGATTGCCTTTTCTATAGTAAATTTTGCAAAAAATAATTTTTTACTGTCGCAAATTTTAAATACGCCAGGGATTGCCTTTTGTTTGTAAATTTTGCAAAAAATAATTGTTTAGTGTCGCAAATTTTAATTACGCCAGGGATTGCCTTTTCTATAGTAAATTATTCAAAAATTAATTTTTTACTGTCGCAAATTATAATTACGCCAGGGATTGCCTTTTCTATAGTAAATTTTGCAAAAAATAATTGTTTAGTGTCGCAAATTTTAATTACGCCAGGGATTGCCTTTTCTATAGTAAATTATTCAAAAATTCATTTTTTACTGTCGCAAATTTTAATTACGCCAGGGATTGCCTTTTCTATAGTAAATTTTGCAAAAAATAATTTTTTACTGTCGCAAATTTTAATTACGCCAGGGATTGCCTTTTCTATAGTAAATTTTGCAAAAATCAATTTTTTACTGTCTCAAATTTTAAATACGCCAGGGATTGCCTTTTCTATAGTAAATTATTCAAAAAATAATTTTTTCTGTCACAAATTTTAATTACGCCAGGGATTGCCTTTTCTATAGTAAATTATTCAAAAAATAATTTTTTACTGTCTCAAATTTTAATTACGCCAGGGATTGCCTTTTGTATAGTAAATTATTCAAAAAATAATTTTATACTGTCGCAAATTATAATTACACCAGGGATTGCCTTTTCTATAATAAATTATTCAAAAATTCATTTTTTACTGTCGCAAATTTTAATTACGCCAGGGATTGCCTTTTCTATAGTAAATTATTCAAAAAATAATTGTTTAGTTTCGCAAATTTTAATTACGCCAGGGATTGCCTTTTGTATAGTAAATTATTCAAAAATTAATTTTTTACTCTCGCAAATTTTAATTACGCCAGGGATTGCCTTTTCTATAGTAAATTATTCAAAAAATAATTGTTTAGTGTCTCAAATTTTAATTACGCCAGGGATTGCCTTTTGTATAGTAAATTATTCAAAAAATAATTTTATACTGTCGCAAATTTTAATTACGCCAGGGATTGCCTTTTCTATTGTAAATTATTTAAAAAATTCATTTTTTACTGTCGCAAATTTTAATTACGCCAGGGATTGCCTTTTCTATAGTAAATTATTCAAAAAATAATTTTTTACTGTCGCAAATTTTAATTACGCCAGGGATTGCCTTTTCTATAGTAAATTTTGCAAAAAATAATTTTTTACTGTCGCAAATTTTAATTACGCCAGGGATTGCCTTTTCTATAGTAAATTATTCCAAAAATTCATTTTTTACTGTCGCAAATTATAATTACGCCAGGGATTGCCTTTTCTATAGTAAATTATTCAAAAATTAATTGTTTAGTGTCGCAAATTTTAATTACGCCAGGGATTGCCTTTTCTATAGTAAATTATTCAAAAAATAATTTTTTACTGTCGCAAATTTTAATTACGCCAGGGATTGCTTTTTCTATAGTAAATTATTCAAAAAATAATTTTTTACTGTCTCAAATTTTAATTACGCCAGGGATTGCCTTTTCTATAGTAAATTATTCAAAAAATAATTTTTTACTGTCGCAAATTTTAAATACGCCAGGGATTGCCTTTTGTATAGTAAATTTTGCAAAAAATAATTGTTTAGTGTCGCAAATTTTAATTACGCCAGGGATTGCCTTTTCTATAGTAAATTATTCAAAAATTCATTTTTTACTGTCTCAAATTTTAATTACGCCAGGGATTGCCTTTTCTATAGTAAATTTTGCAAAAAATAATTTTTTACTGTCGCAAATTTTAATTACGCCAGGGATTGCCTTTTCTATAGTAAATTATTCAAAAAATAATTTTTTACTGTCTCAAATTTTAATTACGCCAGGGATTGCCTTTTCTATAGTAAATTTTGCAAAAAATAATTTTTTACTGTCGCAAATTTTAAATACGCCAGGGATTGCCTTTTGTATAGTAAATTTTGCAAAAAATAATTGTTTAGTGTCGCAAATTTTAATTACGCCAGGGATTGCCTTTTCTATAGTAAATTATTCAAAAATTAATTTGATTGCCTTTTCTATAGTAAATTATTCAAAAATTAATTTTTTACTGTCGCAAATTATAATTACGCCAGGGATTGCCTTTTCTATAGTAAATTTTGCAAAAAATAATTGTTTAGTGTCGCAAATTTTAATTACGCCAGGGATTGCCTTTTCTATAGTAAATTATTCAAAAATTCATTTTTTACTGTCGCAAATTTTAATTACGCCAGGGATTGCCTTTTCTATAGTAAATTTTGCAAAAAATAATTTTTTACTGTCGCAAATTTTAATTACGCCAGGGATTGCCTTTTCTATAGTAAATTTTGCAAAAATCAATTTTTTACTGTCTCAAATTTTAAATACGCCAGGGATTGCCTTTTCTATAGTAAATTATTCAAAAAATAATTTTTTCTGTCACAAATTTTAATTACGCCAGGGATTGCCTTTTCTATAGTAAATTATTCAAAAAATAATTTTTTACTGTCTCAAATTTTAATTACGCCAGGGATTGCCTTTTGTATAGTAAATTATTCAAAAAATAATTTTATACTGTCGCAAATTATAATTACACCAGGGATTGCCTTTTCTATAATAAATTATTCAAAAATTCATTTTTTACTGTCGCAAATTTTAATTACGCCAGGGATTGCCTTTTCTATAGTAAATTATTCAAAAAATAATTGTTTAGTTTCGCAAATTTTAATTACGCCAGGGATTGCCTTTTGTATAGTAAATTATTCAAAAATTAATTTTTTACTCTCGCAAATTTTAATTACGCCAGGGATTGCCTTTTCTATAGTAAATTATTCAAAAAATAATTGTTTAGTGTCTCAAATTTTAATTACGCCAGGGATTGCCTTTTGTATAGTAAATTATTCAAAAAATAATTTTATACTGTCGCAAATTTTAATTACGCCAGGGATTGCCTTTTCTATTGTAAATTATTTAAAAAATTCATTTTTTACTGTCGCAAATTTTAATTACGCCAGGGATTGCCTTTTCTATAGTAAATTATTCAAAAAATTATTTTTTACTGTCGCAAATTTTAATTACGCCAGGGATTGCCTTTTCTATAGTAAATTTTGCAAAAAATAATTTTTTACTGTCGCAAATTTTAATTACGCCAGGGATTGCCTTTTCTATAGTAAATTATTCAAAAATTCATTTTTTACTGTCGCAAATTATAATTACGCCAGGGATTGCCTTTTCTATAGTAAATTATTCAAAAATTAATTGTTTAGTGTCGCAAATTTTAATTACGCCAGGGATTGCCTTTTCTATAGTAAATTATTCAAAAAATAATTTTTTACTGTCGCAAATTTTAATTACGCCAGGGATTGCTTTTTCTATAGTAAATTATTCAAAAAATAATTTTTTACTGTCTCAAATTTTAATTACGCCAGGGATTGCCTTTTCTATAGTAAATTATTCAAAAAATAATTTTTTACTGTCGCAAATTTTAAATACGCCAGGGATTGCCTTTTGTATAGTAAATTTTGCAAAAAATAATTGTTTAGTGTCGCAAATTTTAATTACGCCAGGGATTGCCTTTTCTATAGTAAATTATTCAAAAATTAATTTTTTACTGTCGCAAATTATAATTACGCCAGGGATTGCCTTTTCTATAGTAAATTTTGCAAAAAATAATTGTTTAGTGTCGCAAATTTTAATTACGCCAGGGATTGCCTTTTCTATAGTAAATTTTGCAAAAAATAATTTTTTACTGTCGCAAATTTTAATTACGCCAGGGATTGCCTTTTCTATAGTAAATTTTGCAAAAAATAATTTTTTACTGTCGCAAATTTTAATTACGCCAGGGATTGCCTTTTCTATAGTAAATTATTCAAAAAATATTTTTTTACTGTCGCAAATTTTAATTACGCCAGGGATTGCCTTTTCTATAGTAAATTATTCAAAAAATAATTTTTTACTGTTGCAAATTTTAAATACGCCAGGGATTGCCTTTTCTATAGTAAATTTTGCAAAAAATAATTTTTTACTGTCGCAAATTTTAATTACGCCAGGGATTGCCTTTTCTATAGTTAATTTTGCAAAAAATAATTTTTTACTGTCGCAAATTTTAAATACGCCAGGGATTGCCTTTTCTATAGTAAAATTTGCAAAAAATAAATTTTTACTGTCGCAAATTTGAATTACGCCAGGGATTGCCTTTTCTATAGTAAATTATTCAAAAAATAATTTTTACTGTCGCAAATTTTAATTACGCCAAGGATTGCCTTTTCTATAGTAAATTATTCAAAAAATAATTTTTTACTGTCTCAAATTTTAATTACGCCAGGGATTGCCTTTTCTATAGTAAATTATTCAAAAATTCATTTTTTACTGTCGCAAATTTTAATTACGCCAGGGATTGCCTTTTCTATAGTAAATTATTCAAAAAATAATTTTTTACTGTCGCAAATTTTAATTACGCCAGGGATTGCCTTTTCTAGAGTAAATTATTCAAAAATTCATTTTTTACTGTCTCAAATTTTAACTACGCCAGGGATTGCCTTTTCTATAGTAAATTTTGCAAAAAATAATTTTTTACTGTCGCAAATTTTAATTACGCCAGGGATTGCCTTTTCTATAGTAAATTTTGCAAAAAATAATTTTTTACTGTCGCAAATTTTAAATACGCCAGGGATTGCCTTTTGTATAGTAAATTTTGCAAAAAATAATTGTTTAGTGTCGCAAATTTTAATTACGCCAGGGATTGCCTTTTCTATAGTAAATTATTCAAAAATTAATTTTTTACTGCCGCAAATTATAATTACGCCAGGGATTGCCTTTTCTATAGTAAATTTTGCAAAAAATAATTGTTTAGTGTCGCAAATTTTAATTACGCCAGGGATTGCCTTTTCTATAGTAAATTATTCAAAAATTCATTTTTTACTGTCGCAAATTTTAATTACGCCAGGGATTGCCTTTTCTATAGTAAATTTTGCAAAAAATAATTTTTTACTATCGCAAATTTTAATTACGCCAGGGATTGCCTTTTCTATAGTAAATTTTGCAAAAACAATTTTTTACTGTCTCAAATTTTAAATACGCCAGGGATTGCCTTTTCTATAGTAAATTATTCAAAAAATAATTTTTTCTGTCACAAATTTTAATTACGCCAGGGATTTCCTTTTCTATAGTAAATTATTCAAAAAATAATTTTTTACTGTCTCAAATTTTAATTACGCCAGGGATTGCCTTTTGTATAGTAAATTATTCAAAAATTAATTTTATACTGTCGCAAATTATAATTACACCAGGGATTGCCTTTTCTATAATAAAATATTCAAAAATTCATTTTTTACTGTCGCAAATTTTAATTACGCCAGGGATTGCCTTTTCTATAGTAAATTATTCAAAAAATAATTGTTTAGTGTCGCAAATTTTAATTACGCCAGGGATTGCCTTTTGTATAGTAAATTATTCAAAAATTAATTTTTTACTGTCGCAAATTTTAATTACGCCAGGGATTGCCTTTTCTATAGTAAATTATTCAAAAAATAAATGTTTAGTGTCTCAAATTTTAATTACGCCAGGGATTGCCTTTTGTATAGTAAATTATTCAAAAAATAATTTTATACTGTCGCAAATTTTAATTACGCCAGGGATTGCCTTTTCTTTTGTAAATTATTTAAAAAATTCATTTTTTACTGTCGCAAATTTTAATTACGCCAGGGATTGCCTTTTCTATAGTAAATAATTCAAAAAATAATTTTTTACTGTCGCAAATTTTAATTACGCCAGGGATTGCCTTTTCTATAGTAAATTTTGCAAAAAATAATTTTTTACTGTCGCAAATTTTAATTACGCCAGTGATTGCCTTTTCTATAGTAAATTATTCAAAAAATAATTGTTTAGTGTCGCAAATTTTAATTACGCCAGGGATTGCCTTTTCTATAGTAAATTATTCAAAAATTCATTTTTTACTGTCTCAAATTTTAATTACGCCAGGGATTGCCTTTTCTATAGTAAATTTTGCAAAAAATAATTTTTTACTGTCGCAAATTTTAATTACGCCAGGGATTGCCTCTTCTATAGTAAATTATTCAAAAAATAATTTTTTACTGTCTCAAATTTTAATTACGCCAGGGATTGCCTTTTCTATAGTAAATTATTCAAAAAATAATTTTTTACTGTCGCAAATTTTAAATACGCCAGGGATTGCCTTTTGTATAGTAAATTTTGCAAAAAATAATTGTTTAGTGTCGCAAATTTTAATTACGCCAGGGATTGCCTTTTCTATAGTAAATTATTCAAAAATTAATTTTTTACTGTCGCAAATTATAATTACGCCAGGGATTGCCTTTTCTATAGTAAATTTTGCAAAAAATAATTGTTTAGTGTCGCAAATTTTAAATACGCCAGGGATTGCCTTTTCTATAGTAAATTATTCAAAAACTAATTGTTTAGTGTCGCAAATTTTAATTACGCCAGGGATTGCCTTTTCTATAGTAAATTATTCAAAAAATAATTTTTTACTGTCGCAAATTTTAAATACGCCAGGGATTGCCTTTTCTATAGTAAATTATTCAAAAAATAATTTTTTACTTTCGCAAATTTTAATTACGCTAGGGATTGCCTTTTCTATAGTAAATTATTCAAAAATTAATTTTTTTCTGTCGCAAATTATAATTACGCCAGGGATTGCCTTTTCTATAGTAAATTATTCAAAAAATAATTCTTTAGTGTCACAAATTTTAATTACGCCAGGGATTGCCTTTTCTATAGTAAATTTTGCAAAAAATAATTGTTTACTGTCTCAAATTTTAATTACGCCAGGGATTGCCTTTTCTATAGTAAAATTTGCAAAAAATAAATTTTTACTGTCGCAAATTTGAATTACGCCAGGGATTGCCTTTTCTATAGTAAATTATTCAAAAAATAATTTTTACTGTCGCAAATTTTAATTACGCCAAGGATTGCCTTTTCTATAGTAAATTATTCAAAAAATAATTTTTTACTGTCTCAAATTTTAATTACGCCAGGGATTGCCTTTTCTATAGTAAATTATTCAAAAATTCATTTTTTACTGTCGCAAATTTTAATTACGCCAGGGATTGCCTTTTCTATAGTAAATTATTCAAAAAATAATTTTTTACTGTCGCAAATTTTAATTACGCCAGGGATTGCCTTTTCTAGAGTAAATTATTCAAAAATTCATTTTTTACTGTCTCAAATTTTAACTACGCCAGGGATTGCCTTTTCTATAGTAAATTTTGCAAAAAATAATTTTTTACTATCGCAAATTTTAATTACGCCAGGGATTGCCTTTTCTATAGTAAATTTTGCAAAAACAATTTTTTACTGTCTCAAATTTTAAATACGCCAGGGATTGCCTTTTCTATAGTAAATTATTCAAAAAATAATTTTTTCTGTCACAAATTTTAATTACGCCAGGGATTTCCTTTTCTATAGTAAATTATTCAAAAAATAATTTTTTACTGTCTCAAATTTTAATTACGCCAGGGATTGCCTTTTGTATAGTAAATTATTCAAAAATTAATTTTATACTGTCGCAAATTATAATTACACCAGGGATTGCCTTTTCTATAATAAAATATTCAAAAATTCATTTTTTACTGTCGCAAATTTTAATTACGCCAGGGATTGCCTTTTCTATAGTAAATTATTCAAAAAATAATTGTTTAGTGTCGCAAATTTTAATTACGCCAGGGATTGCCTTTTGTATAGTAAATTATTCAAAAATTAATTTTTTACTGTCGCAAATTTTAATTACGCCAGGGATTGCCTTTTCTATAGTAAATTATTCAAAAAATAAATGTTTAGTGTCTCAAATTTTAATTACGCCAGGGATTGCCTTTTGTATAGTAAATTATTCAAAAAATAATTTTATACTGTCGCAAATTTTAATTACGCCAGGGATTGCCTTTTCTTTTGTAAATTATTTAAAAAATTCATTTTTTACTGTCGCAAATTTTAATTACGCCAGGGATTGCCTTTTCTATAGTAAATAATTCAAAAAATAATTTTTTACTGTCGCAAATTTTAATTACGCCAGGGATTGCCTTTTCTATAGTAAATTTTGCAAAAAATAATTTTTTACTGTCGCAAATTTTAATTACGCCAGTGATTGCCTTTTCTATAGTAAATTATTCAAAAAATAATTGTTTAGTGTCGCAAATTTTAATTACGCCAGGGATTGCCTTTTCTATAGTAAATTATTCAAAAATTCATTTTTTACTGTCTCAAATTTTAATTACGCCAGGGATTGCCTTTTCTATAGTAAATTTTGCAAAAAATAATTTTTTACTGTCGCAAATTTTAATTACGCCAGGGATTGCCTTTTCTATAGTAAATTATTCAAAAAATAATTTTTTACTGTCTCAAATTTTAATTACGCCAGGGATTGCCTTTTCTATAGTAAATTATTCAAAAAATAATTTTTTACTGTCGCAAATTTTAAATACGCCAGGGATTGCCTTTTGTATAGTAAATTTTGCAAAAAATAATAGTTTAGTGTCGCAAATTTTAATTACGCCAGGGATTGCCTTTTCTATAGTAAATTATTCAAAAATTAATTTTTTACTGTCGCAAATTATAATTACGCCAGGGATTGCCTTTTCTATAGTAAATTTTGCAAAAAATAATTGTTTAGTGTCGCAAATTTTAAATACGCCAGGGATTGCCTTTTCTATAGTAAATTATTCAAAAACTAATTGTTTAGTGTCGCAAATTTTAATTACGCCAGGGATTGCCTTTTCTATAGTAAATTATTCAAAAAATAATTTTTTACTGTCGCAAATTTTAAATACGCCAGGGATTGCCTTTTCTATAGTAAATTATTCAAAAAATAATTTTTTACTTTCGCAAATTTTAATTACGCCAGGGATTGCCTTTTCTATAGTAAATTATTCAAAAATTAATTTTTTTCTGTCGCAAATTATAATTACGCCAGGGATTGCCTTTTCTATAGTAAATTATTCAAAAAATAATTCTTTAGTGTCACAAATTTTAATTACGCCAGGGATTGCCTTTTCTATAGTAAATTTTGCAAAAAATAATTGTTTACTGTCTCAAATTTTAATTACGCCAGGGATTGCCTTTTCTATAGTAAATTATTCAAAAAATAATTGTTTAGTGTCGCAAATTTTAATTACGCCAGGGATTGCCTTTTCTATAGTAAATTATTCAAAAATTCATTTTTTACTGTCGCAAATTTAAATTACGCCAGGGATTGCCTTTTCTATAGTAAATTTTGCAAAGAATAATTTTTTACTGTTGCAAATTTTAAATACGCCAGAGATTGCCTTTTGTAGAGTAAATTATTCAAAAAATAATTTTTTACTGTCTCAAATTTTAATTACGACAGGGATTGCCTTTTCTATAGTAAATTTTGCAAAAAATAATTTTTTACTGTTGCAAATTTTAAATACGCCAGGGATTGCCTTTTGTATAGTAAATTATCCAAAAAATAATTTTTTGCTGTCTCAAATTTTAATTACGCCAGGGATTGCCTTTTCTATAGTAAATTTTGCAAAAAATAATTTTTTAGTGCCGCAAATTTTAATTACGCCAGGGATTGCATTTTCTGTAGTAAATTTTGCAAAAATTAATTTTATACTGTCGCAAATTTTAAATACGCCGGGGATTGCCTTTTCTATAGTAAATTATTCAAAAAATAATTTTTTACTGTCGCAAATTTTAATTACGCAAGGGATTGCCTTTTCTATAGTAAATTATTCAAAAATTAATTTTTTACTGTGGCAAATTTTAATTACGCCAGGGATTGCCTTTTCTATAGTAAATTATTCAAAAAATAATTTTTTACTGTCGCAAATTTTAATTACGCCAGGGATTGCCTTTTCTATAGTAAATTATTCAAAAATTAATTTTTTTCTGTCGCAAATTATAATTACGCCAGGGATTGCCTTTTCTATAGTAAATTATTCAAAAAATAATTTTTTACTGTCGCAAATTTTAATTACGCCAGGGATTGCCTTTTCTATAGTAAATTATTCAAAAAATAATTTTTTACTGTCGCAAATTTTAATTACGCCAGGGATTGCCTTTTCTATAGTAAATTATTCAAAAAATAATTTTTTACTGTCGCAAATTTTAATTACGCCAGGGATTGCCTTTTCTATAGTAAATTATTCAAAAACTAATTTTATACTGTCGCAAATTTTAAATACGCCAGGGATTGCCTTTTCTATAGTAAATTATTCAAAAATTCATTTTTTACTGTCGCAAATTTTAAAAACGCCAGGGATTGCCTTTTCTATAGTAAATTATTCAAAAAATAATTTTATACTGTCTCAAATTTTAAATACGCCAGGGATTGCCTTTTCTATAGTAAATTATTCAAAAAATAATTTTTTACTGTCGCAAATTTTAATTACGCCAGGGATTGCCTTTTCTATAGTAAATTATTCAAAAATTAATTTTTTTCTGTCGCAAATTTTAATTACGCCAGGGATTGCCTTTTCTATAGTAAATTATTCAAAAAATAATTGTTTAGTGTCGCAAATAATAATTACGCCAGGGATTGCCTTTTCTATAGTAAATTATTCAAAAAATAATTTTTTACTTTTGCAAATTTTAATTACGCCAGGGATTGCCTTTTCTATAGTAAATTATTCAAAAAATAATTTTTTACTGTCGCAAATTTTAATTACGCCAGGGATTGCCTTTTCTATAGTAAATTATTCAAAAAATAATTTTATACTGTCTCAAATTTTAAATACGCCAGGGATTGCCTTTTCTATAGTAAATTATTCAAAAAATAATTTTTTACTGTCGCAAATTTTAACTACGCCAGGGATTGCCTTTTCTATAGTAAATTATTCAAAAAATAATTTTTTACTGTCGCAAATAATAATTACGCCAGGGATTGCCTTTTCTATAGTAAATTATTCAAAAAATAATTTTTTAGTGTCGCAAATTTTAAATGCGCCAGGGATTGCCTTTTCTATAGTAAATTTTGCCAAAAATAATTTTTTACTGTCGCAAATTATAATTACGCCAGGGATTGCCTTTTCTATAGTAAATTTTGCAAAAAATAATTTTTTATTGTCGCAAGTTTTAATTACGCCAGGGATTGCCTTTTCTATAGTAAATTTTGCAAAAAAATAATTTTTTACTGTCTCAAATTTTAATTACGCCAGGGATTGCCTTTTCTATAGTAAATTATTCAAAAAATAATTTTTTACTGTCTCAAATTTTAATTACGCCAGGGATTGCCTTTTCTATAGTAAATTTTGCAAAAAAATAATTTTTTACTGTCGCAAATTTAAATTACGCCAGGATTGCCTTTTCTATAGTAAATTATTCAAAAATTAATTTTTTTCTGTCGCAAATTTTAAATACGCCAGGGATTGCCTTTTCTATAGTAAATTATTCAAAAAATAATTTTATACTGTCTCAAATTTTAAATACGACAGGGATTGCCTTTTCTATAGTAAATTATTCAAAAAATAATTTTTTACTGTCGCAAATTTTAATTACGCCAGGGATTGCCTTTTCTATAGTAAATTATTCAAAAATTCATTTTTTACTGTCGCAAATTTTAATTACGCCAGGGATTTCCTTTTCTATAGTAAATTATTCAAAAATTCATTTTTTACTGCCGCAAATTATAATTACGCCAGGGATTGCCTTTTCTATAGTAAATTATTCAAAAATTAATTTTTTACTGTCTCAAATTTTAAATACACCAGGGATTGCCTTTTCTATAGTAAATTATTCAAAAAATAATTTTTTATTGTCGCAAATTATAATTACGCCAGGGATTGCCTTTTCTATAGTAAATTATTCAAAAAATAATTTTTTACTGTCGCAAATTTTAATTACGCCAGGGATTGCCTTTTCTATAGTAAATTATTCAAAAAATAATTTTTTAATGTTGCAAATTTTAATTACGCCAGGGATTGCCTTTTCTATAGTAAATTATTCAAAAAATAATTTTATACTGTCGCAAATTATAATTACGCCAGGGATTGCCTTTTCTATACTAAATTATTCAAAAATTAATTTTTTACTGTCTCAAATTTTAATTACGCCAGGGATTGCCCTTTCTATAGTAAATTATTCAAAAATTAATTTTTTTCTGTCGCAAATTATAATTACGCCAGGGATTGCCTTTTCTATAGTAAATTATTCAAAAAGTAATTGTTTAGTGTCACAAATTTTAATTACGCCAGGGATTGCCTTTTCTATAGTAAATTTTGCAAAAAATAATTGTTTACTGTCTCAAATTTTAATTACGCCAGGGATTGCCTTTTCTATAGTAAATTATTCAAAAAATAATTCTTTAGTGTCGCAAATTTTAATTACGGCAGGGATTGCCTTTTCTATAGTAAATTATTCAAAAATTCATTTTTTACTGTCGCAAATTTTAAATACGCCAGGGATTGCCTTTTGTATAGTAAATTTTGCAAAAAATAATTTTTTACTATTGCAAATTTTAAATACGCCAGGGATTGCCTTTTGTATAGTAAATTATTCAAAAAATAATTTTTTACTGTCTCAAATTTTAATTACGCCAGGGATTGCCTTTTCTATAGTAAATTTTGCAAAAAATAATTTTTTACTGTTGCAAATTTTAAATACGCCAGGGATTGCCTTTTGTATAGTAAATTATTCAAAAAATAATTTTTTACTGTCTCAAATTTTAATTACGCCAGGGATTGCCTTTTCTATAGTAAATTATTCAAAAAATAATTTTTTACTGTCGCAAATTTTAAATACGCCAGGGATTGCCTTTTGTATAGTAAATTTTGCAAAAAATAATTCTTTAGTGTCGCAAATTTTAATTACGGCAGGGATTGCCTTTTCTATAGTAAATTATTCATAAATTCATTTTTTACTGTCGCAAATTTTAATTACGCCAGGGATTGCCTTTTGTATAGTAAATTTTGCAAAAAATAATTTTTTACTATTGCAAATTTTAAATACGCCAGGGATTGCCTTTTGTATAGTAAATTATTCAAAAATTAATTGTTTAGTGTCGCAAATTTTAATTACGCCAGGGATTGCCTTTTCTATAGTAAATTATTCAAAAAATAATTTTTTACTGTCGCAAATTTTAATTACGCCAGGGATTGCTTTTTCTATAGTAAATTATTCAAAAAATAATTTTTTACTGTCTCAAATTTTAATTACGCCAGGGATTGCCTTTTCTATAGTAAATTATTCAAAAAATAATTTTTTACTGTCGCAAATTTTAAATACGCCAGGGATTGCCTTTTGTATAGTAAATTTTGCAAAAAATAATTGTTTAGTGTCGCAAATTTTAATTACGCCAGGGATTGCCTTTTCTATAGTAAATTATTCAAAAATTAATTTTTTACTGTCGCAAATTATAATTACGCCAGGGATTGCCTTTTCTATAGTAAATTTTGCAAAAAATAATTGTTTAGTGTCGCAAATTTTAATTACGCCAGGGATTGCCTTTTCTATAGTAAATTTTGCAAAAAATAATTTTTTACTGTCGCAAATTTTAATTACGCCAGGGATTGCCTTTTCTATAGTAAATTTTGCAAAAAATAATTTTTTACTGTCGCAAATTTTAATTACGCCAGGGATTGCCTTTTGTATAGTAAATTATTCAAAAAATAATTTTATACTGTCGCAAATTTTAATTACGCCAGGGATTGCCTTTTCTTTTGTAAATTATTTAAAAAATTCATTTTTTACTGTCGCAAATTTTAATTACGCCAGGGATTGCCTTTTCTATAGTAAATAATTCAAAAAATAATTTTTTACTGTCGCAAATTTTAATTACGCCAGGGATTGCCTTTTCTATAGTAAATTTTGCAAAAAATAATTTTTTACTGTCGCAATTTTTTAATTACGCCAGTGATTGCCTTTTCTATAGTAAATTATTCAAAAAATAATTGTTTAGTGTCGCAAATTTTAATTACGCCAGGGATTGCCTTTTCTATAGTAAATTATTCAAAAATTCATTTTTTACTGTCTCAAATTTTAATTACGCCAGGGATTGCCTTTTCTATAGTAAATTTTGCAAAAAATAATTTTTTACTGTCGCAAATTTTAATTACGCCAGGGATTGCCTTTTCTATAGTAAATTATTCAAAAAATAATTTTTTACTGTCTCAAATTTTAATTACGCCAGGGATTGCCTTTTCTATAGTAAATTATTCAAAAAATAATTTTTTACTGTCGCAAATTTTAAATACGCCAGGGATTGCCTTTTGTATAGTAAATTTTGCAAAAAATAATTGTTTAGTGTCGCAAATTTTAAATACGCCAGGGATTGCCTTTTCTATAGTAAATTATTCAAAAACTAATTGTTTAGTGTCGCAAATTTTAATTACGCCAGGGATTGCCTTTTCTATAGTAAATTATTCAAAAAATAATTTTTTACTGTCGCAAATTTTAAATACGCCAGGGATTGCCTTTTCTATAGTAAATTATTCAAAAAATAATTTTTTACTTTCGCAAATTTTAATTACGCCAGGGATTGCCTTTTCTATAGTAAATTATTCAAAAATTAATTTTTTTCTGTCGCAAATTATAATTACGCCAGGGATTGCCTTTTCTATAGTAAATTATTCAAAAAATAATTCTTTAGTGTCACAAATTTTAATTACGCCAGGGATTGCCTTTTCTATAGTAAATTTTGCAAAAAATAATTGTTTACTGTCTCAAATTTTAATTACGCCAGGGATTGCCTTTTCTATAGTAAATTATTCAAAAAATAATTGTTTAGTGTCGCAAATTTTAATTACGCCAGGGATTGCCTTTTCTATAGTAAATTATTCAAAAATTCATTTTTTACTGTCGCAAATTTAAATTACGCCAGGGATTGCCTTTTCTATAGTAAATTTTGCAAAGAATAATTTTTTACTGTTGCAAATTTTAAATACGCCAGAGATGGCCTTTTGTAGAGTAAATTATTCAAAAAATAATTTTTTACTGTCTCAAATTTTAATTACGACAGGGATTGCCTTTTCTATAGTAAATTTTGCAAAAAATAATTTTTTACTGTTGCAAATTTTAAATACGCCAGGGATTGCCTTTTGTATAGTAAATTATTCAAAAAATAATTTTTTGCTGTCTCAAATTTTAATTACGCCAGGGATTGCCTTTTCTATAGTAAATTTTGCAAAAAATAATTTTTTAGTGCCGCAAATTTTAATTACGCCAGGGATTGCATTTTCTGTAGTAAATTTTGCAAAAATTAATTTTATACTGTCGCAAATTTTAAATAGGCCGGGGATTGCCTTTTCTATAGTAAATTATTCAAAAAATAATTTTTTACTGTCGCAAATTTTAATTACGCAAGGGATTGCCTTTTCTATAGTAAATTATTCAAAAATTAATTTTTTACTGTCGCAAATTTTAATTACGCCAGGGATTGCCTTTTCTATAGTAAATTATTCAAAAAATAATTTTTTACTGTCGCAAATTTTAATTACGCCAGGGATTGCCTTTTCTATAGTAAATTATTCAAAAATTAATTTTTTTCTGTCGCAAATTATAATTACGCCAGGGATTGCCTTTTCTATTGTAAATTATTCAAAAAATAATTTTTTACTGTCGCAAATTTTAATTACGCCAGGGATTGCCTTTTCTATAGTAAATTATTCAAAAAATAATTTTTTACTGTCGCAAATTTTAATTACGCCAGGGATTGCCTTTTCTATAGTAAATTATTCAAAAAATAATTTTTTACTGTCGCAAATTTTAATTACGCCAGGGATTGCCTTTTCTATAGTAAATTATTCAAAAACTAATTTTATACTGTCGCAAATTTTAAATACGCCAGGGATTGCCTTTTCTATAGTAAATTATTCAAAAATTCATTTTTTACTGTCGCAAATTTTAAAAACGCCAGGGATTGCCTTTTCTATAGTAAATTATTCAAAAAATAATTTTATACTGTCTCAAATTTTAAATACGCCAGGGATTGCCTTTTCTATAGTAAATTATTCAAAAAATAATTTTTTACTGTCGCAAATTTTAATTACGCCAGGGATTGCCTTTTCTATAGTAAATTATTCAAAAATTAATTTTTTTCTGTCGCAAATTTTAATTACGCCAGGGATTGCCTTTTCTATAGTAAATTATTCAAAAAATAATTGTTTAGTGTCGCAAATAATAATTACGCCAGGGATTGCCTTTTCTATTGTAAATTATTCAAAAAATAATTTTTTACTTTTGCAAATTTTAATTACGCCAGGGATTGCCTTTTCTATAGTAAATTATTCAAAAAATAATTTTTTACTGTCGCAAATTTTAATTACGCCAGGGATTGCCTTTTCTATAGTAAATTATTCAAAAAATAATTTTATACTGTCTCAAATTTTAAATACGCCAGGGATTGCCTTTTCTATAGTAAATTATTCAAAAAATAATTTTTTACTGTCGCAAATTTTAACTACGCCAGGGATTGCCTTTTCTATAGTAAATTATTCAAAAAATAATTTTTTACTGTCGCAAATAATAATTACGCCAGGGATTGCCTTTTCTATAGTAAATTATTCAAAAAATAATTTTTTAGTGTCGCAAATTTTAAATGCGCCAGGGATTGCCTTTTCTATAGTAAATTTTGCCAAAAATAATTTTTTACTGTCGCAAATTATAATTACGCCAGGGATTGCCTTTTCTATAGTAAATTTTGCAAAAAATAATTTTTTATTGTCGCAAGTTTTAATTACGCCAGGGATTGCCTTTTCTATAGTAAATTTTGCAAAAAAATAATTTTTTACTGTCTCAAATTTTAATTACGCCAGGGATTGCCTTTTCTATAGTAAATTATTCAAAAAATAATTTTTTACTGTCTCAAATTTTAATTACGCCAGGGATTGCCTTTTCTATAGTAAATTTTGCAAAAAATAATTTTTTACTGTCGCAAATTTAAATTACGCCAGGATTGCCTTTTCTATAGTAAATTATTCAAAAATTAATTTTTTTCTGTCGCAAATTTTAAATACGCCAGGGATTGCCTTTTCTATAGTAAATTATTCAAAAAATAATTTTATACTGTCTCAAATTTTAAATACGACAGGGATTGCCTTTTCTATAGTAAATTATTCAAAAAATAATTTTTTACTGTCGCAAATTTTAATTACGCCAGGGATTGCCTTTTCTATAGTAAATTATTCAAAAATTCATTTTTTACTGTCGCAAATTTTAATTACGCCAAGGATTTCCTTTTCTATAGTAAATTATTCAAAAATTCATTTTTTACTGCCGCAAATTATAATTACGCCAGGGATTGCCTTTTCTATAGTAAATTATTCAAAAATTAATTTTTTACTGTCTCAAATTTTAAATACACCAGGGATTGCCTTTTCTATAGTAAATTATTCAAAAAATAATTTTTTATTGTCGCAAATTATAATTACGCCAGGGATTGCCTTTTCTATAGTAAATTATTCAAAAAATAATTTTTTACTGTCGCAAATTTTAATTACGCCAGGGATTGCCTTTTCTATAGTAAATTATTCAAAAAATAATTTTTTAATGTTGCAAATTTTAATTACGCCAGGGATTGCCTTTTCTATAGTAAATTATTCAAAAAATAATTTTATACTGTCGCAAATTATAATTACGCCAGGGATTGCCTTTTCTATACTAAATTATTCAAAAATTAATTTTTTACTGTCTCAAATTTTAATTACGCCAGGGATTGCCTTTTGTATAGTAAATTATTCAAAAATTAATTTTTTTCTGTCGCAAATTATAATTACGCCAGGGATTGCCTTTTCTATAGTAAATTATTCAAAAAGTAATTGTTTAGTGTCACAAATTTTAATTACGCCAGGGATTGCCTTTTCTATAGTAAATTTTGCAAAAAATAATTTTTTACTGTTGCAAATTTTAAATACGCCAGGGATTGCCTTTTGTATAGTAAATTATTCAAAAAATAATTTTTTACTGTCTCAAATTTTAATTACGCCAGGGATTGCCTTTTCTATAGTAAATTATTCAAAAAATAATTTTTTACTGTCGCAAATTTTAAATACGCCAGGGATTGCCTTTTGTATAGTAAATTTTGCAAAAAATAATTCTTTAGTGTCGCAAATTTTAATTACGGCAGGGATTGCCTTTTCTATAGTAAATTATTCAAAAATTCATTTTTTACTGTCGCAAATTTTAATTACGCCAGGGATTGCCTTTTGTATAGTAAATTTTGCAAAAAATAATTTTTTACTATTGCAAATTTTAAATACGCCAGGGATTGCCTTTTGTATAGTAAATTATTCAAAAATTAATTGTTTAGTGTCGCAAATTTTAATTACGCCAGGGATTGCCTTTTCTATAGTAAATTATTCAAAAAATAATTTTTTACTGTCGCAAATTTTAATTACGCCAGGGATTGCTTTTTCTATAGTAAATTATTCAAAAAATAATTTTTTACTGTCTCAAATTTTAATTACGCCAGGGATTGCCTTTTCTATAGTAAATTATTCAAAAAATAATTTTTTACTGTCGCAAATTTTAAATACGCCAGGGATTGCCTTTTGTATAGTAAATTTTGCAAAAAATAATTGTTTAGTGTCGCAAATTTTAATTACGCCAGGGATTGCCTTTTCTATAGTAAATTATTCAAAAATTAATTTTTTACTGTCGCAAATTATAATTACGCCAGGGATTGCCTTTTCTATAGTAAATTTTGCAAAAAATAATTGTTTAGTGTCGCAAATTTTAATTACGCCAGGGATTGCCTTTTCTATAGTAAATTTTGCAAAAAATAATTTTTTACTGTCGCAAATTTTAATTACGCCAGGGATTGCCTTTTCTATAGTAAATTTTGCAAAAAATAATTTTTTACTGTCGCAAATTTTAATTACGCCAGGGATTGCCTTTTCTATAGTAAATTATTCAAAAAATAATTTTTTACTGTCGCAAATTTTAATTACGCCAGGGATTGCCTTTTCTATAGTAAATTATTCAAAAAATTATTTTTTACTGTTGCAAATTTTAAATACACCAGGGATTGCCTTTTCTATAGTAAATTATTCAAAAAATAATTTTTTATTGTCGCAAATTATAATTACGCCAGGGATTGCCTTTTCTATAGTAAATTATTCAAAAAATAATTTTTTACTGTCGCAAATTTTAATTACGCCAGGGATTGCCTTTTCTATAGTAAATTATTCAAAAAATAATTTTTTACTGTCGCAAATTTAAATTACGCCAGGATTGCCTTTTCTATAGTAAATTATTCAAAAATTAATTTTTTTCTGTCGCAAATTTTAAATACGCCAGGGATTGCCTTTTCTATACTAAATTATTCAAAAATTAATTTTATACTGTCTCAAATTTTAAATACGACAGGGATTGCCTTTTCTATAGTAAATTATTCAAAAATTCATTTTTTACTGCCGCAAATTATAATTACGCCAGGGATTGCCTTTTCTATAGTAAATTATTCAAAAATTAATTTTTTACTGTCTCAAATTTTAAATACACCAGGGATTGCCTTTTCTATAGTAAATTATTCAAAAAATAATTTTTTATTGTCGCAAATTATAATTACGCCAGGGATTGCCTTTTCTATAGTAAATTATTCAAAAAATAATTCTTTACTGTCGCAAATTTTAATTACGCCAGGGATTGCCTTTTCTATAGTAAATTATTCAAAAAATACTTTTTTAATGTTGCAAATTTTAATTACGCCTGGGAGTGCCTTTTCTATAGTAAATTATTCAAAAAATAATTTTATACTGTCGCAAATTATAATTACGCCAGGGACTGCCTTTTCTATACTAAATTATTCAAAAATTAATTTTTTACTGTCTCAAATTTTAATTACGCCAGGGATTGCCCTTTCTATAGTAAATTATTCAAAAATTAATTTTTTTCTGTCGCAAATTATAATTACGCCAGGGATTGCCTTTTCTATAGTAAATTATTCAAAAAGTAATTGTTTAGTGTCACAAATTTTAATTACGCCAGGGATTGCCTTTTCTATAGTAAATTTTGCAAAAAATAATTGTTTACTGTCTCAAATTTTAATTACGCCAGGGATTGCCTTTTCTATAGTAAATTATTCAAAAAATAATTCTTTAGTGTCGCAAATTTTAATTACGGCAGGGATTGCCTTTTCTATAGTAAATTATTCAAAAATTCATTTTTTACTGTCGCAAATTTTAATTACGCCAGGGATTGCCTTTTGTATAGTAAATTTTGCAAAAAATAATTTTTTACTATTGCAAATTTTAAATACGCCAGGGATTGCCTTTTGTATAGTAAATTATTCAAAAAATAATTTTTTACTGTCTCAAATTTTAATTACGCCAGGGATTGCCTTTTCTATAGTAAATTTTGCAAAAAATAATTTTTTACTGTTGCAAATTTTAAATACGCCAGGGATTGCCTTTTGTATAGTAAATTATTCAAAAAATAATTTTTTACTGTCTCAAATTTTAATTACGCCAGGGATTGCCTTTTCTATAGTAAATTATTCAAAAAATAATTTTTTACTGTCGCAAATTTTAAATACGCCAGGGATTGCCTTTTGTATAGTAAATTTTGCAAAAAATAATTCTTTAGTGTCGCAAATTTTAATTACGGCAGGGATTGCCTTTTCTATAGTAAATTATTCAAAAATTCATTTTTTACTGTCGCAAATTTTAATTACGCCAGGGATTGCCTTTTGTATAGTAAATTTTGCAAAAAATAATTTTTTACTATTGCAAATTTTAAATACGCCAGGGATTGCCTTTTGTATAGTAAATTATTCAAAAATTAATTGTTTAGTGTCGCAAATTTTAATTACGCCAGGGATTGCCTTTTCTATAGTAAATTATTCAAAAAATAATTTTTTACTGTCGCAAATTTTAATTACGCCAGGGATTGCTTTTTCTATAGTAAATTATTCAAAAAATAATTTTTTACTGTCTCAAATTTTAATTACGCCAGGGATTGCCTTTTCTATAGTAAATTATTCAAAAAATAATTTTTTACTGTCGCAAATTTTAAATACGCCAGGGATTGCCTTTTGTATAGTAAATTTTGCAAAAAATAATTGTTTAGTGTCGCAAATTTTAATTACGCCAGGGATTGCCTTTTCTATAGTAAATTATTCAAAAATTAATTTTTTACTGTCGCAAATTATAATTACGCCAGGGATTGCCTTTTCTATAGTAAATTTTGCAAAAAAATAATTGTTTAGTGTCGCAAATTTTAATTACGCCAGGGATTGCCTTTTCTATAGTAAATTTTGCAAAAAATAATTTTTTACTGTCGCAAATTTTAATTACGCCAGGGATTGCCTTTTCTATAGTAAATTTTGCAAAAAATAATTTTTTACTGTCGCAAATTTTAATTACGCCAGGGATTGCCTTTTCTATAGTAAATTATTCAAAAAATAATTTTTTACTGTCGCAAATTTTAATTACGCCAGGGATTGCCTTTTCTATAGTAAATTATTCAAAAAATAATTTTTTACTGTTGCAAATTTTAAATACGCCAGGGATTGCCTTTTCTATAGTAAATTTTGCAAAAAATAATTTTTTACTGTCGCAAATTTTAATTACGCCAGGGATTGCCTTTTCTATAGTTAATTTTGCAAAAAATAATTTTTTACTGTCGCAAATTTTAAATACGCCAGGGATTGCCTTTTCTATAGTAAAATTTGCAAAAAATAAATTTTTACTGTCGCAAATTTGAATTACGCCAGGGATTGCCTTTTCTATAGTAAATTATTCAAAAAATAATTTTTACTGTCGCAAATTTTAATTACGCCAAGGATTGCCTTTTCTATAGTAAATTATTCAAAAAATAATTTTTTACTGTCTCAAATTTTAATTACGCCAGGGATTGCCTTTTCTATAGTAAATTATTCAAAAATTCATTTTTTACTGTCGCAAATTTTAATTACGCCAGGGATTGCCTTTTCTATAGTAAATTATTCAAAAAATAATTTTTTACTGTCGCAAATTTTAATTACGCCAGGGATTGCCTTTTCTAGAGTAAATTATTCAAAAATTCATTTTTTACTGTCTCAAATTTTAATTACGCCAGGGATTGCCTTTTCTATAGTAAATTTTGCAAAAAATAATTTTTTACTGTCGCAAATTTTAATTACGCCAGGGATTGCCTTTTCTGTAGTAAATTTTGCAAAAAATAATTTTTTACTGTCGCAAATTTTAAATACGCCAGGGATTGCCTTTTGTATAGTAAATTTTGCAAAAAATAATTGTTTAGTGTCGCAAATTTTAATTACGCCAGGGATTGCCTTTTCTATAGTAAATTATTCAAAAATTAATTTTTTACTGCCGCAAATTATAATTACGCCAGGGATTGCCTTTTCTATAGTAAATTTTGCAAAAAATAATTGTTTAGTGTCGCAAATTTTAATTACGCCAGGGATTGCCTTTTCTATAGTAAATTATTCAAAAATTCATTTTTTACTGTCGCAAATTTTAATTACGCCAGGGATTGCCTTTTCTATAGTAAATTTTGCAAAAAATAATTTTTTACTATCGCAAATTTTAATTACGCCAGGGATTGCCTTTTCTATAGTAAATTTTGCAAAAACAATTTTTTACTGTCTCAAATTTTAAATACGCCAGGGATTGCCTTTTCTATAGTAAATTATTCAAAAAATAATTTTTTCTGTCACAAATTTTAATTACGCCAGGGATTGCCTTTTCTATAGTAAATTATTCAAAAAATAATTTTTTACTGTCTCAAATTTTAATTACGCCAGGGATTGCCTTTTGTATAGTAAATTATTCAAAAATTAATTTTATACTGTCGCAAATTATAATTACACCAGGGATTGCCTTTTCTATAATAAAATATTCAAAAATTCATTTTTTACTGTCGCAAATTTTAATTACGCCAGGGATTGCCTTTTCTATAGTAAATTATTCAAAAAATAATTGTTTAGTGTCGCAAATTTTAATTACGCCAGGGATTGCCTTTTGTATAGTAAATTATTCAAAAATTAATTTTTTACTGTCGCAAATTTTAATTACGCCAGGGATTGCCTTTTCTATAGTAAATTATTCAAAAAATAATTGTTTAGTGTCTCAAATTTTAATTACGCCAGGGATTGCCTTTTGTATAGTAAATTATTCAAAAAATAATTTTATACTGTCGCAAATTTTAATTACGCCAGGGATTGCCTTTTCTTTTGTAAATTATTTAAAAAATTCATTTTTTACTGTCGCAAATTTTAATTACGCCAGGGATTGCCTTTTCTATAGTAAATAATTCAAAAAATAATTTTTTACTGTCGCAAATTTTAATTACGCCAGGGATTGCCTTTTCTATAGTAAATTTTGCAAAAAATAATTTTTTACTGTCGCAAATTTTCATTACGCCAGTGATTGCCTTTTCTATAGTAAATTATTCAAAAAATAATTGTTTAGTGTCGCAAATTTTAATTACGCCAGGGATTGCCTTTTCTATAGTAAATTATTCAAAAATTCATTTTTTACTGTCTCAAATTTTAATTACGCCAGGGATTGCCTTTTCTATAGTAAATTTTGCAAAAAATAATTTTTTACTGTCGCAAATTTTAATTACGCCAGGGATTGCCTTTTCTATAGTAAATTATTCAAAAAATAATTTTTTACTGTCTCAAATTTTAATTACGCCAGGGATTGCCTTTTCTATAGTAAATTATTCAAAAAATAATTTTTTACTGTCGCAAATTTTAAATACGCCAGGGATTGCCTTTTGTATAGTAAATTTTGCAAAAAATAATTGTTTAGTGTCGCAAATTTTAATTACGCCAGGGATTGCCTTTTCTATAGTAAATTATTCAAAAATTAATTTTTTACTGTCGCAAATTATAATTACGCCAGGGATTGCCTTTTCTATAGTAAATTTTGCAAAAAATAATTGTTTAGTGTCGCAAATTTTAAATACGCCAGGGATTGCCTTTTCTATAGTAAATTATTCAAAAACTAATTGTTTAGTGTCGCAAATTTTAATTACGCCAGGGATTGCCTTTTCTATAGTAAATTATTCAAAAAATAATTTTTTACTGTCGCAAATTTTAAATACGCCAGGGATTGCCTTTTCTATAGTAAATTATTCAAAAAATAATTTTTTACTTTCGCAAATTTTAATTACGCCAGGGATTGCCTTTTCTATAGTAAATTATTCAAAAATTAATTTTTTTCTGTCGCAAATTATAATTACGCCAGGGATTGCCTTTTCTATAGTAAATTATTCAAAAAATAATTCTTTAGTGTCACAAATTTTAATTACGCCAGGGATTGCCTTTTCTATAGTAAATTTTGCAAAAAATAATTGTATACTGTCTCAAATTTTAATTACGCCAGGGATTGCCTTTTCTATAGTAAATTATTCAAAAAATAATTGTTTAGTGTCGCAAATTTTAATTACGCCAGGGATTGCCTTTTCTATAGTAAATTATTCAAAAATTCATTTTTTACTGTCGCAAATTTAAATTACGCCAGGGATTGCCTTTTCTATAGTAAATTTTGCAAAGAATAATTTTTTACTGTTGCAAATTTTAAATACGCCAGAGATTGCCTTTTGTAGAGTAAATTATTCAAAAAATAATTTTTTACTGTCTCAAATTTTAATTACGACAGGGATTGCCTTTTCTATAGTAAATTTTGCAAAAAATAATTTTTTACTGTTGCAAATTTTAAATACGCCAGGGATTGCCTTTTGTATAGTAAATTATTCAAAAAATAATTTTTTGCTGTCTCAAATTTTAATTACGCCAGGGATTGCCTTTTCTATAGTAAATTTTGCAAAAAATAATTTTTTAGTGCCGCAAATTTTAATTACGCCAGGGATTGCATTTTCTGTAGTAAATTTTGCAAAAATTAATTTTATACTGTCGCAAATTTTAAATACGCCGGGGATTGCCTTTTCTATAGTAAATTATTCAAAAAATAATTTTTTACTGTCGCAAATTTTAATTACGCAAGGGATTGCCTTTTCTATAGTAAATTATTCAAAAATTAATTTTTTACTGTCGCAAATTTTAATTACGCCAGGGATTGCCTTTTCTATAGTAAATTATTCAAAAAATAATTTTTTACTGTCGCAAATTTTAATTACGCCAGGGATTGCCTTTTCTATAGTAAATTATTCAAAAATTAATTTTTTTCTGTCGCAAATTATAATTACGCCAGGGATTGCCTTTTCTATAGTAAATTATTCAAAAAATAATTTTTTACTGTCGCAAATTTTAATTACGCCAGGGATTGCCTTTTCTATAGTAAATTATTCAAAAAATAATTTTTTACTGTCGCAAATTTTAATTACGCCAGGGATTGCCTTTTCTATAGTAAATTATTCAAAAAATAATTTTTTACTGTCGCAAATTTTAATTACGCCAGGGATTGCCTTTTCTATAGTAAATTATTCAAAAACTAATTTTATACTGTCGCAAATTTTAAATACGCCAGGGATTGCCTTTTCTATAGTAAATTATTCAAAAATTCATTTTTTACTGTCGCAAATTTTAAAAACGCCAGGGATTGCCTTTTCTATAGTAAATTATTCAAAAAATAATTTTATACTGTCTCAAATTTTAAATACGCCAGGGATTGCCTTTTCTATAGTAAATTATTCAAAAAATAATTTTTTACTGTCTCAAATTTTAATTACGCCAGGGATTGCCTTTTCTATAGTAAATTATTCAAAAATTAATTTTTTTCTGTCGCAAATTTTAATTACGCCAGGGATTGCCTTTTCTATAGTAAATTATTCAAAAAATAATTTTTTACTGTCGCAAATTTTAAATGCGCCAGGGATTGCCTTTTCTATAGTAAATTTTGCCAAAAATAATTTTTTACTGTCGCAAATTTTAAATGCGCCAGGGATTGCCTTTTCTATAGTAAATTATTCAAAAAATAATTTTTTACTGTCGCAAATTTTAACTACGCCAGGGATTGCCTTTTCTATAGTAAATTATTCAAAAAATAATTTTTTACTGTCGCAAATAATAATTACGCCAGGGATTGCCTTTTCTATAGTAAATTATTCAAAAAATAATTTTTTAGTGTCGCAAATTTTAAATGCGCCAGGGATTGCCTTTTCTATAGTAAATTTTGCCAAAAATAATTTTTTACTGTCGCAAATTATAATTACGCCAGGGATTGCCTTTTCTATAGTAAATTTTGCAAAAAATAATTTTTTATTGTCGCAAGTTTTAATTACGCCAGGGATTGCCTTTTCTATAGTAAATTTTGCAAAAAAATAATTTTTTACTGTCTCAAATTTTAATTACGCCAGGGATTGCCTTTTCTATAGTAAATTATTCAAAAAATAATTTTTTACTGTCTCAAATTTTAATTACGCCAGGGATTGCCTTTTCTATAGTAAATTTTGCAAAAAATAATTTTTTACTGTCGCAAATTTAAATTACGCCAGGATTGCCTTTTCTATAGTAAATTATTCAAAAATTAATTTTTTTCTGTCGCAAATTTTAAATACGCCAGGGATTGCCTTTTCTATAGTAAATTATTCAAAAAATAATTTTATACTGTCTCAAATTTTAAATACGACAGGGATTGCCTTTTCTATAGTAAATTATTCAAAAAATAATTTTTTACTGTCGCAAATTTTAATTACGCCAGGGATTGCCTTTTCTATAGTAAATTATTCAAAAATTCATTTTTTACTGTCGCAAATTTTAATTACGCCAGGGATTTCCTTTTCTATAGTAAATTATTCAAAAATTCATTTTTTACTGCCGCAAATTATAATTACGCCAGGGATTGCCTTTTCTATAGTAAATTATTCAAAAATTAATTTTTTACTGTCTCAAATTTTAAATACACCAGGGATTGCCTTTTCTATAGTAAATTATTCAAAAAATAATTTTTTATTGTCGCAAATTATAATTACGCCAGGGATTGCCTTTTCTATAGTAAATTATTCAAAAAATAATTTTTTACTGTCGCAAATTTTAATTACGCCAGGGATTGCCTTTTCTATAGTAAATTATTCAAAAAATAATTTTTTAACGTTGCAAATTTTAATTACGCCAGGGATTGCCTTTTCTATAGTAAATTATTCAAAAAATAATTTTATACTGTCGCAAATTATAATTACGCCAGGGATGGCCTTTTCTATACTAAATTATTCAAAAATTAATTTTTTACTGTCTCAAATTTTAATTACGCCAGGGATTGCCCTTTCTATAGTAAATTATTCAAAAATTAATTTTTTTCTGTCGCAAATTATAATTACGCCAGGGATTGCCTTTTCTATAGTAAATTATTCAAAAAGTAATTGTTTAGTGTCACAAATTTTAATTACGCCAGGGATTGCCTTTTCTATAGTAAATTTTGCAAAAAATAATTGTTTACTGTCTCAAATTTTAATTACGCCAGGGATTGCCTTTTCTATAGTAAATTATTCAAAAAATAATTCTTTAGTGTCGCAAATTTTAATTACGGCAGGGATTGCCTTTTCTATAGTAAATTATTCAAAAATTCATTTTTTACTGTCGCAAATTTTAATTACGCCAGGGATTGCCTTTTGTATAGTAAATTTTGCAAAAAATAATTTTTTACTATTGCAAATTTTAAATACGCCAGGGATTGCCTTTTGTATAGTAAATTATTCAAAAAATAATTTTTTACTGTCTCAAATTTTAATTACGCCAGGGATTGCCTTTTCTATAGTAAATTTTGCAAAAAATAATTTTTTACTGTTGCAAATTTTAAATACGCCAGGGATTGCCTTTTGTATAGTAAATTGTTCAAAAAATAATTTTTTACTGTCTCAAATTTTAATTACGCCAGGGATTGCCTTTTCTATAGTAAATTTTACAAAAAATAATTTTTTAGTGTCGCAAATTTTAATTACGCCAGGGATTGCCTTTTCTATAGTAAATTTTGCAAAAATTAATTTTATACTGTCGCAAATTTTAAATACGCCAGGGATTGCCTTTTCTATAGTAAATTATTCAAAAAATAATTTTTTACTGTCGCAAATTTTAATTACGACAGGGATTGCCTTTTCTATAGTAAATTATTCAAAAAATAATTTTTTACTGTTGCAAATTTTAAATACGCCAGGAATTGCCTTTTCTATAGTAAATTATTCAAAAATTCATTATTTACTGTCGCAAATTTTAATTGCGCCAGGGATTGCCTTTTCTATAGTAAATTATTCAAAAAATAATTTTTTACTGTCGCAAATTTTAAATACGCCAGGGATTGCCTTTTCTATAGTAAATTATTCAAAAACTAATTGTTTAGTGTCGCAAATTTTAATTACGCCAGGGATTGCCTTTTCTATAGTAAATTATTCAAAAAATAATTTTTTACTGTCGCAAATTTTAAATACGTCAGGGATTGCCTTTTCTATAGTAAATTATTCAAAAAATAATTTTTTACTGTCGCAAATTTTAATTACGCCAGGGATTGCCTTTTCTATAGTAAATTATTCAAAAAATAATTTTTTACTGTCGCAAATTTTAATTACGCCAGGGATTGCCTTTTCTATAGTAAATTATTCAAAAAATAATTGTTTACTGTCTCAAATTTTAATTACGCCAGGGATTGCCTTTTCTATAGTAAATTATTCAAAAAATAATTTTTTACTGTTGCAAATTTTAATTACGCCAGGGATTGCCTTTTCTATAGTAAATTATTCAAAAAATAATTGTTTACTGTCTCAAATTTTAATTACGCCAGGTATTGCCTTTTCTATAGTAAATTATTCAAAAATTCATTTTTTACTGTCGCAAATTATAATTACGCCAGGGATTGCCTTTTCTATAGTAAATCATTCAAAAAATAATTGTTTACTGTCGCAAATTTTAATTACGCCAGGGATTGCCTTTTCTATAGTAAATTATTCAAAAAATAATTTTTTACTGTCTCAAATTTTAATTACGCCAGGGATTGCCTTTTCTATAGTAAATTTTGCAAAAAATAATTTTTTACTGTCGCAAATTATAATTACGCCAGGGATTGCCTTTTCTATAGTAAATTATTCAAAAAATAATTTTTTACTGTCGCAAATTTTAATTACGCCAGGGATTGCCTTTTCTATAGTAAATTATTCAAAAAATAATTTTTTACTGTCGCAAATTTTAAATACGCCAGGGATTGCCTTTTCTATAGTAAATTATTCAAAAACTAATTGTTTAGTGTCGCATATTTTAATTACGCCAGGGATTGCCTTTTCTATAGTAAATTATTCAAAAAATAATTTTTTACTGTCGCAAATTTTAAATACGCCAGGGATTGCCTTTTCTATTGTAAATTATTTAAAAAATAATTTTTTACTGTCGCAAATTTTAATTACGCCAGGGATTGCCTTTTCTATAGTAAATTATTCAAAAAATATTTTTTTACTGTCGCAAATTTTAATTACGCCAGGGATTGCCTTCTCTATAGTAAATTATTCAAAAAATAATTGTTTACTGTCTCAAATTTTAATTACGCCAGGGATTGCCTTTTCTATAGTAAATTATTCAAAAAATAATTTTTTACTGCTGCAAATTTTAATTACGCCAGGGATTGCCTTTTCTATAGTAAATTATTCAAAAAATAATTGTTTACTGTCTCAAATTTTCATTACGCAGGGATTGCCTTTTCTATAGTAAATTATTCAAAAATTCATTTTTTACTGTCGCAAATTATAATTACGCCAGGGATTGCCTTTTCTATAGTAAATCATTCAAAAAATAATTGTTTACTGTCGCAAATTTTAATTACGCCAGGGATTGCCTTTTCTATAGTAAATCATTCAAGAAATAATTGTTTACTGTCGCAAATTTTAAATACGCCAAGGATTGCCTTTTCTATAGTAAATTTTGCAAAAAATAATTTTTTACTGTCGCAAATTTTAAATACGCCAGGGATTGCCTTTTCTTAGTAAATTATTCAAAAACTAATTGTTTAGTGTCGCAAATTTTAATTGCGCCAGGGGTTGCCTTTTCTATAGTAAATTATTCAAAAAGTAATTTTTTACTGTCGCAAATTTTAAATACGCCAGGGATTGCCTTTTCTATAGTAAATTATTCAAAAAATAATTGTTTACTGTCTCAAATTTTAATTACGCCAGGGATTGCCTTTTCTATAGTAAATTATTCAAAAAATAATTTTTTACTGTTGCAAATTTTAATTACGCCAGGGATTGCCTTTTCTATAGTAAATTATTCAAAAAATAATTGTTTACTGTCTCAAATTTTAATTACGCCAAGGATTGCCTTTTCTATAGTAAATTATTCAAAAATTCATTTTTTACTGTCGCAAATTATAATTACGCCAGGGATTGCCTTTTCTATAGTAAATCATTCAAAAAATAATTGTTTACTGTCGCAAATTTTAATTACGCCAGGGATTGCCTTTTCTATAGTAAATTATTCAAAAAATAATTTTTTACTGTTGCAAATTTTAAATACGCCAGGGATTGCCTTTTCTATAGTAAATTTTGCAAAAAATAATTTTTTACTGTCGCAAATTTTAATTACGCCAGGAATTGCCTTTTCTATAGTAAATTATTCAAAAAATAATTTTTTACTGTTGCAAATTTTAATTACGCCAGGGATTGCCTTTTCTATAGTAAATTTTGCAAAAAATAATTTTTTACTGTCGCAAGTTTTAATTACGCCAGGGATTGCCTTTTCTATAGTAAATTTTACAAAAAATAATTTTTTACTGTCTCAAATTTTAATTACGCCAGGGAATGCCTTTTCTATAGTAAATTATTCAAAAAATAATTTTTTACTGTCTCAAATTTTAATTACGCCAGGAATTGCCTTTTCTATAGTAAATTATTCAAAAATTCATTTTTTACTGTCGCAAATTATAATTACGCCAGGGATTGCCTTTTCTATAGTAAATTATTCAAAAAATAATTTTTTACTGTCGCAAATTTTAATTACGCCAAGGATTGCCTTTTCTATAGTAAATTATTCAAAAAATAATTTTTTACTGTCTCAAATTTTAATAACGCCAGGGATTGCCTTTTCTATAGTAAATTATTCAAAAAATAATTTTTTACTGTCTCAAATTTTAATTACGCCAGGGATTGCCTTTCCTATAGTAAATTATTCAAAAAATAATTTTTTACTGTTGCAAATTTTAATTACGCCAGGGATTGCCTTTTCTATAGTAAATTATTCAAAAAATCATTTTTGACTGTCGCAAATTTTAAACACGCCAGGGATTGCCTTTTCTATAGTTAATTTTGCAAAAAATAATTTTTTACTGTCGCAAATTTTAATTACGCCAGGGATTGCCTTTTCTATAGTAAATTATTCAAAAATTAATATTTTTCTGTCGCAAATTTTAAATACGCCAGGGATTGCCTTTTCTATAGTAAATTATTCAAAAAATAATTTTATACTGTCTCAAATTTTAAATACGCCAGGGATTGCCTTTTCTATAGTAAATTATTCAAAAAATAATTTTTTACTGTCGCAAATTTTAATTACGCCAGGGATTGCCTTTTCTATAGTAAATTATTCAAAAATTCATTTTTTACTGTCGCAAATTTTAATTACGCCAGGGATTGCCTTTTCTATTGTAAATTATTCAAAAATTAATTTTTTACTGTCGCAAATTTTAAATACGCCAGGGATTGCCTTTTCTATAGTAAATTATTAAAAAAATAATTTTTTAGTGTCGCAAATTATAATTACGCCAGGGATTGTCTTTTCTATAGTAAATTATTCAAAAAATAATTTTTTACTGTCGCAAATTTTAATTACGCCAGGGATTGCCTTTTCTATAGTAAATTATTCAAAAAATAATTTTTTACTGTTGCAAATTTTAATTACGCCAGGGATTGCCTTTTCTATAGTAAATTATTCAAAAAATAATTTTATACTGTCGCAAATTATAATTACGCCAGGGATTGCCTTTTCTATAGTAAATTATTCAAAAATTAATTTTTTACTGTCTCAAATTTTAATTACGCCAGGGATTGCCTTTTCTATAGTAAATTATTCAAAAATTAATTTTTTTCTGTCGCAAATTATAATTACGCCAGGGATTGCCTTTTCTATAGTAAATTATTCAAAAAATAATTGTTTAGTGTCACACATTTTAATTACGCCAGGGATTGCCTTTTCTATAGTAAATTTTGCAAAAAATAATTGTTTACTGTCTCAAATTTTAATTACGCCAGGGATTGCCTTTTCTATAGTAAATTATTCAAAAAATAATTGTTTAGTGTCGCAAATTTTAATTACGCCAGGGATTGCCTTTTCTATAGTAAATTATTCAAAAATTCATTTTTTACTGTCGCAAATTTTAATTACGCCAGGGATTGCCTTTTCTATAGTAAATTTTGCAAAAAATAATTTTTTATTGTTGCAAATTTTAAATACGCCAGGGATTGCCTTTTGTATAGTAAATTATTCAAAAAATAATTTTTTACTGTCTCAAATTTTAATTACGCCAGGGATTGCCTTTTCTATAGTAAATTTTGCAAAAAATAATTTTTTACTGTTGCAAATTTTAAATACGCCAGGGATTGCCTTTTGTATAGTAAATTATTCAAAAAATAATTTTTTACTGTCTCAAATTTTAATTACGCCAGGGATTGCCTTTTCTATAGTAAATTTTGCAAAAAATAATTTTTTAGTGTCGCAAATTTTAATTACGCCAGGGATTGCCTTTTCTATAGTAAATTTTGCAAAAATTAATTTTATACTGTCGCAAATTTTAAATACGCCGGGGATTGCCTTTTCTATAGTAAATTATTCAAAAAATAATTTTTTACTGTCGCAAATTTTAATTACGCCAGGGATTGCCTTTTCTATAGTAAATTATTCAAAAATTAATTTTTTACTGTCGCAAATTTTAATTACGCCAGGGATTGCCTTTTCTATAGTAAATTATTCAAAAAATAATTTTTTACTGTCGCAAATTTTAATTACGCCAGGGATTGCCTTTTCTATAGTAAATTATTCAAAAATTCATTTTTTACTGTCGCAAATTTTAAATACGCCAGGGATTGCGTTTTCTATAGTAAATTATTCAAAAAATAATTTTATACTGTCTCAAATTTTAATTACGCCAGGGATTGTCTTTTCTATAGTAAATTATTCAAAAAATAATTTTTTACTGTCGCAAATTTTAATTACGCCAGGGATTGCCTTTTCTATAGTAAATTATTCAAAAATTAATTTTTTACTGTCGCAAATTTTAATTACGCCAGGGATTGCCTTTTCTATAGTAAATTTTTCAAAAACTAATTGTTTAGTGTCGCAAATTATAATTACGCCAGGGATTGCCTTTTCTATAGTAAATTATTCAAAAAATAATTTTTTACTGTTGCAAATTTTAATTACGCCAGGGATTGCCTTTTCTATAGTAAATTATTCAAAAAATAATTTTTTACTGTCGCAAATTTTAGTTACGCCAGGGATTGCCTTTTCTATAGTAAATTATTCAAAAAATAATTTTTTACTGTCGCAAATTTTAATTACGCCAGGGATTGCCTTTTCTATAGTAAATTATTCAAAAATTAATTTTTTTCTGTCGCAAATTATAATTACGCCAGGGATTGCCTTTTCTATAGTAAATTATTCAAAAAATAATTTTTTACTGTCGCAAATTTTAATTACGCCAGGGATTGCCTTTTCTATAGTAAATTATTCAAAAAATAATTTTTTACTGTCGCAAATTTTAATTACGCCAGGGATTGCCTTTTCTATAGTAAATTATTCAAAAAATAATTTTTTACTGTCGCAAATTTTAATGACGCCAGGGATTGCCTTTCCTATAGTAAATTATTCAAAAAAAAATTTTTTACTGTCGGAAATTTTAATTACGCCAGGGATTGCCTTTTCTATAGTAAATTATTCAAAAATTTATTTTTTACTGTCGCAAATTTTAATTACGCCAGGGATTGCCTTTTCTATAGTAAATTATTCAAAAAATAATTTTTTACTGTCGCAAATTTTAATTACTCCAGGGATTGCCTTTTCTATAGTAAATTATTCAAAAATTCATTTTTTACTGTCGCAAATTTTAATTACGCCAGGGATTGCCTTTTCTATAGTAAATTATTCAAAAATTCATTTTTTACTGTCGCAAATTTTAAATACGCCAGGGATTGCCTTTTCTGTAGTAAATTATTCAAAAAATAATTTTATACTGTCTCAAATTTTAATTACGCCAGGGATTGCCTTTTCTATAGTAAATTATTCAAAAAATAATTTTTTACTGTCGCAAAATTTTAATTACGCCAGGGATTGCCTTTTCTATAGTAAATTATTCAAAAATTAATTTTTTACTGTCGCAAATTTTAATTACGCCAGGGATTGCCTTTTCTATAGTAAATTTTTCAAAAACTAATTGTTTAGTGTCGCAAATTATAATTACGCCAGGGATTGCCTTTTCTATAGTAAATTATTCAAAAAATAATTTTTTACTGTCGCAAATTTTAATTACGCCAGGGATTGCCTTTTCTATAGTAAATTATTCAAAAATTAATTTTTTACTGTCGCAAATTTTAATTACGCCAGGGATTGCCTTTTCTATAGTAAATTATTCAAAAAAAAATTTTTTACTGTCGGAAATTTTAATTACGCCAGGGATTGCCTTTTCTATAGTAAATTATTCAAAAATTAATTTTTTACTGTCGCAAATTTTAATTACGCCAGGGATTGCCTTTTCTATAGTAAATTATTCAAAAAATAATTTTTTACTGTCGCAAATTTTAATTACGCCAGGGATTGCCTTTTCTATAGTAAATCATTCAAAAATTCATTTTTTACTGTCGCAAATTTTAATTACGCCAGGGATTGCCTTTTCTATAGTAAATTATTCAAAAATTCATTTTTTACTGTCGCAAATTTTAAATACGCCAGGGATTGCCTTTTCTATAGTAAATTATTAAAAAAATAATTTTATACTGTCTCAAATTTTAATTACGCCAGGGATTGCGTTTTCTATAGTAAATTATTCAAAAAATAATTTTTTACTGTCGCAAATTTTAATTACGCCAGGGATTGCCTTTTCTCTAGTAAATTATTCAAAAATTAATTTTTTACTGTCGCAAATATTAATTACGCCAGGATTGCCTTTTCTATAGTAAATTATTCAAAAAATAATTTTTTACTGTCGCAAATTTTAATTACGCCAGGGATTGCCTTTTCTATAGTAAATTATTCAAAAATTCATTTTTTACTGTCGCAAATTTTAATTACGCCAGGGATTGCCTTTTCTATAGTAAATTATTCAAAAATTCAGTTTTTACTGTCGCAAATTTTAAATACGCCAGGGATTGCCTTTTCTATAGTAAATTATTCAAAAAATAATTTTTTACTGTCTCAAATTTTAATTACGCCAGGGATTGCCTTTTCTATAGTAAATTTTGCAAAAAATAATTTTTTACTGTTGCAAATTTTAATTACGCCAGGGATTGCCTTTTCTATAGTAAATTATTCAAAAAATAATTTTTTACTGTCGCAAATTTTAATTACGCCAGGGATTGCCTTTTCTATAGTAAATTATTCAAAAAATAATTTTTTACTGTCGCAAATTTTAATTACGCCAGGGATTGCCTTTTCTATAGTAAATTATTCAAAAATTCATTTTTTACTGTCGCAAATTTTAATTACGCCAGGGATTGCCTTTTCTATAGTAAATTATTCAAAAATTCATTTTTTACTGTCGCAAATTTTAAATACGCCAGGGATTGCCTTTTCTATAGTAAATTATTCAAAAAATAATTTTATACTGTCTCAAATTTTAATTACGCCAGGGATGGCCTTTTCTATAGTAAATTATTCAAAAAATAATTTTTTACTGTCGCAAATTTTAATTACGCCAGGGATTGCCTTTTCTATAGTAAATTATTCAAAAATTAATTTTTTACTGTCGCAAATTTTAATTACGCCAGGGATTGCCTTTTCTATAGTAAATTTTTCAAAAACTAATTGTTTAGTGTCGCAAATTATAATTACGCCAGGGATTGCCTTTTCTATAGTAAATTATTCAAAAAATAATTTTTTACTGTTGCAAATTTTAATTACGCCAGGGATTGCCTTTTCAATAGTATTTTATTCAAAAAATAGTTTTTTTCTGTCACAAATTTTAATTACGCCAGGGATTGCCTTTTCTATAGTAAATTATTCAAAAATTCATTTTTTACTGTCTCAAATTTTAATTACGCCAGGGATTGCCTTTTCTATAGTAAATTTTGCAAAAATTAATTTTATACTGTCGCAAATTTTAATTACGCCAGAGATTGCCTTTTCTATAGTAAATTATTCAAAAAATAATTTTTTACTGTCGCAAATTTTAATTACGCCAGGGATTGCCTTTTCTATAGTAAATTATTCAAAAATTAATTTTTTTCTGTCGCAAATTATAATTACGCCAGGGATTGCCTTTTCTATAGTAAATTATTCAAAAAATAATTGTTTAGTGTCACAAATTTTAATTACGCCAGGGATTGCCTTTTCTATAGTGAATTATTCAAAAATTAATTTATTACTGTCGCAAATTTTAATTACGCCAGGGATTGCCTTTTCTATAGTAAATTTTTCAAAAACTAATTGTTTAGTGTCGCAAATTATAATTACGCCAGGGATTGCCTTTTCTGTAGTAAATTATTCAAAAAATAATTTTTTACTGTTGCAAATTTTAATTACGCCAGGGATTGCCTTTTCTATAGTAAATTATTCAAAAAATAATTTTTTACTGTCGCAAATCTTAATTACGCCAGGGATTGCCTTTTCTATAGTAAATTATTCAAAAATTAATTTATTACTGTCGCAAATTTTAATTACGCCAGGGATTGCCTTTTCTATAGTAAATTATTCAAAAAATAATTGTTTAGTGTCGCAAATTTTAATTACGCCAGGGATTGCCTTTTCTATAGTAAATTATTCAAAAATTCATTTTTTACTGTCGCAAATTTTAATTACGCCAGGGATTGCCTTTTCTATAGTAAATTTTGCAAAAAATAATTTTTTATTGTTGCAAATTTTAATTACGCCAGGGATTGCCTTTTCAATAGTATTTTATTCAAAAAATAGTTTTTTTCTGTCACAAATTTTAATTACGCCAGGGATTGCCTTTTCTATAGTAAATTATTCAAAAATTCATTTTTTACTGTCTCAAATTTTAATTACGCCAGGGATTGCCTTTTCTATAGTAAATTATTCAAAAAATAATTTTTTACTGTCGCAAATTTTAATTACGCCAGGGATTGCCTTTTCTATAGTAAATTATTCAAAAAATAATTTTTTACTGTCGCAAATTTTAATTACGCCAGGGACTGCCTTTTCTATAGTAAATTATTCAAAAATTAATTTTTTTCTGTCGCAAATTATAATTACGCCAGGGATTGCCTTTTCTATAGTAAATTATTCAAAAAATAATTGTTTAGTGTCACAAATTTTAATTACGCCAGGGATTGCCTTTTCTATATTAAATTTTGCAAAAAATAATTGTTTACTGTCTCAAATTTTAATTACGCCAGGGATTGCCTTTTCTATAGTAAATTATTCAAAAAATAATTGTTTAGTGTCGCAAATTTTAATTACGCCAGGGATTGCCTTTTCTATAGTAAATTATTCAAAAATTCATTTTTTACTGTCGCAAATTTTAATTACGCCAGGGATTGCCTTTTCTATAGTAAATTTTGCAAAAAATAATTTTTTATTGTTGCAAATTTTAAATACGCCAGGGATTGCCTTTTGTATAGTAAATCTGTCAAAAAATAATTTTTTACTGTCTCAAATTTTAATTACGCCAGGGATTGCCTTTTCTATAGTAAATTTTGCAAAAAATAATTTTTTACTGTTGCATATTTTAAATACGCCAGCGATTGCCTTTTGTATAGTAAATTATTCAAAAAATAATTTTTTACTGTCTCAAATTTTAATTACGCCAGGGATTGCCTTTTCTATAGTAAATTTTGCAAAAAATAATTTTTTAGTGTCGCAAATTTTAATTACGCCAGGGATTGCCTTTTCTATAGTAAATTTTGCAAAAATTAATTTTATACTGTCGCAAATTTTAAATACGCCGGGGATTGCCTTTTCTATAGTAAATTATTCAAAAAATAATTTTTTACTGTCGCAAATTTTAATTACGCCAGGGATTGCCTTTTCTATAGTAAATTATTCAAAAATTAATTTTTTATTGTCGCAAATTTTAATTACGCTAGGGATTGCCTTTTCTATAGTAAATTATTCAAAAAATAATTTTTTACTGTCGCAAATTTTAATTACGCCAGGGATTGCCTTTTCTATAGTGAATTATTCAAAAATTAATTTATTACTGTCGCAAATTTTAATTACGCCAGGGATTGCCTTTTCTATAGTAAATTTTTCAAAAACTAATTGTTTAGTGTCGCAAATTATAATTACGCCAGGGATTGCCTTTTCTGTAGTAAATTATTCAAAAAATAATTTTTTACTGTTGCAAATTTTAATTACGCCAGGGATTGCCGTTTCTATAGTAAATTATTCAAAAAATAATTTTTTACTGTCGCAAATCTTAATTACGCCAGGGATTGCCTTTTCTATAGTAAATTATTCAAAAATTAATTTATTACTGTCGCAAATTTTAATTACGCCAGGGATTGCCTTTTCTATAGTAAATTATTCAAAAAATAATTTTTTACTGTCGCAAATTTTAATTACGTCAGGGATTGCCCTTTCTATAGTAAAATATTCAAAAAATAATTTTTTTCTGTCGCAAATTATAATTACGCCAGGGATTGCCTTTTCTATAGTGAATTATTCAAAAATTAATTTATTACTGTCGCAAATTTTAATTACGCCAGGGATTGCCTTTTCTATAGTAAATTTTTCAAAAACTAATTGTTTAGTGTCGCAAATTATAATTACGCCAGGGATTGCCTTTTCTGTAGTAAATTATTCAAAAAATAATTTTTTACTGTTGCAAATTTTAATTACGCCAGGGATTGCCTTTTCTATAGTAAATTATTCAAAAAATAATTTTTTACTGTCGCAAATCTTAATTACGCCAGGGATTGCCTTTTCTATAGTAAATTATTCAAAAATTAATTTATTACTGTCGCAAATTTTAATTACGCCAGGGATTGCCTTTTCTATAGTAAATTTTTCAAAAACTAATTGTTTAGTGTCGCAAATTATAATTACGCCAGGGATTGCCTTTTCTATAGTAAATTATTCAAAAAATAATTTTTTACTGTTGCAAATTTTAATTACGCCAGGGATTGCCTTTTCTATAGTAAATTATTCAAAAAATAATTTTTTACTGTCGCAAATTTTAATTACGCCAGGGATTGCCTTTTCTATAGTAAATTATTCAAAAAATAATTTTTTACTGTCGCAAATTTTAATTACGTCAGGGATTGCCCTTTCTATAGTAAAATATTCAAAAATAAATTTTTTTCTGTCGCAAATTATAATTACGCCAGGGATTGCCTTTTCTATAGTAAATTATTCAAAAATTAATTTTTTACTGTCGCAAATTTTAATTACGCCAGGGATTGCCTTTTCTATAGTAAATTATTCAAAAAATAATTTTATACTGTCTCAAATTTTAAATACGCCAGGGATTGCCTTTTCTATAGTAAATTATTCAAAAAATAATTTTTTACTGTCGCAAATTTTAATTACGCCAGGGATTGCCTTTTCTATAGTAAATTATTCAAAAATTCATTTTTTACTGTCGCAAATTTTAAATACGCCAATGATTGCCTTTTCTATAGTAAATTTTGCAAAAAATAATTTTTTACTGTCGCAAATTTTAATTACGCCAGGGATTGCCTTTTGTATAGTAAATTATTCAAAAATTAATTTTTTTCTGTCGCAAATTTTAAATACGCCAGGGATTGCCTTTTCTATAGTAAATTAATCAAAAAATAATTTTATACTGTCTCAAATTTTAAATACGCCAGGGATTGCCTTTTCTATAGTAAATTATTCAAAAAATAATTTTTTACTGTCGCAAATTTTAATTACGCCAGGGATTGCCTTTTCTATAGTAAATTTTTCAAAAATTCATTTTTTACTGTCGCAAATTTTAATTACGCCAGGGATTGCCTTTTCTATAGTAAATTATTCAAAAATTCATTTTTTACTGTCGCAAATTATAATTACGCCAGGGATTGCCTTTTCTATAGTAAATTATTCAAAAATTAATTTTTTACTATCTCAAATTTTAAATGCGCCAGGGATTGCCTTTTCTATATTAAATTATTCAAAAAATAGTTTTTTAGTGTCGCAAATTATAATTACGCCAGGGATTGCCTTTTCTATAGTAAATTATTCAAAAAATAATTTTTTACTGTCGCAAATTTTAATTACGCCAGGGATTGCCTTTTCTATAGTAAATTATTCAAAAAATAATTTTTTACTGTTGCAAATTTTAATTACGCCAGGGATTGCCTTTTCTATAGTAAATTATTCAAAAAATAATTTTATATTGTCGCAAATTTTAATTACGCCAGGGATTGCCTTTTCTATAGTAAATTATTCAAAAATTAATTTTTTACTGTCTCAAATTTTAATTACGCCAGGCATTGCCTTTTCTATAGTAAATTATTCAAAAATTAATTTTTGTCTGTCGCAAATTATAATTACGCCAGGGATTGCCTTTTCTATAGTAAATTATTCAAAAAGTAATTGTTTAGTGTCACAAATTTTAATTACGCCAGGGATTGCCTTTTCTATAGTAAATTTTGCAAAAAAAAATTTTTTAGTGTCGCAAATTTTAATTACGCCAGGGATTGCCTTTTCTATAGTAAATTTTGCAAAAATTAATTTTATACTGTCGCCAATTTTAATTACGCCAGGGATTGTCTTTTCTATAGTAAATTTTGCAAAAAATAATTTTTTACTGTTGCAAATTTTAAATACGCCAGGGATTGCCTTTTGTATAGTAAATTATTCAAAAAATAATTTTTTACTGTCGCAAATTTTAATTACGCCAGGGATTGCCTTTTCTATAGTAAATTTTGCAAAAAATAATTTTTTACTGTTGCAAATTTTAAATACGCCAGGGATTGCCTTTTGTATAGTAAATTATTCAAAAAATAATTTTTTACTGTCTCAAATTTTAATTACGCCAGGGATTGCCTTTTCTATAGTAAATTTTGCAAAAAATAATTTTTTAGTGTCGCAAATTTTAATTACGCCAGGGATTGCCTTTTCTATAGTAAATTTTGCAAAAATTAATTTTATACTGTCGCAAATTTTAAATACGCCAGGGATTGCCTTTTCTATAGTAAATTATTGAAAAAATAATTTTTTACTGTCGCAAATTTTAATTACGCCAGGGATTGCCTTTTCTATAGTAAATTATTCAAAAATTAATTTTTTACTGTCGCAAATTTTAATTACGCCAGGGATTGCCTTTTCTATAGTAAATTATTCAAAAAATAATTTTTTACTGTCGCAAATTTTAATTACGCCAGGGATTGCCTTTTCTATTGTAAATTATTCAAAAATTCATTTTTTACTGTCGCAAATTTTAAATACGCCAGGGATTGCCTTTTCTATAGTAAATTATTCAAAAAATAATTTTTTACTGTCGCAAATTTTAATTACGCCAGGGATTGCCTTTTCTATAGTAAATTATTCAAAAAATAATTTTATACTGTCTCAAATTTTAAATACGCCAGGGATTGCCTTTTCTATAGTAAATTATTCAAAAAATAATTTTTTACTGTCGCAAATTTTAATTACGCCAGGGATTGCCTTTTCTATAGTAAATTATTCAAAAAATAATTTTATACTGTCGCAAATTATAATTACGCCAGGGATTGCCTTTTCTATAGTAAATTATTCAAAAATTCATTTTTTACTGTCGCAAATTTTAATTACGCCAGGGATTGCCATTTCTATAGTAAATTTTGCAAAAAATAATGGTTTAGTATCGCAAATTTTAATTACGCCAGGGATTGCCTTTTCTATAGTAAATTATTCAAAAATTAATTTTTTTCTGTCGCAAATTTTAATTACGCCAGGTATTGCGTTTTCTATAGTAAATTTTGCAAAAAATAATTTTTTACTGTCGCAAATTTTAAATACGCCAGCGATTGCCTTTTCTATAGTAAATTATTGAAAAAATAATTTTTTACTGTCGCAAATTTTAATTACGCCAGGGATTGCCTTTTCTATAGTAAATTATTCAAAAATTAATTTTTTACTGTCGCAAATTTTAACTACGCCAGGGATTGCCTTTTCTATAGTAAATTATTCAAAAAATAATTTTTTACTGTCGCAAATTTTAATTACGCCAGGAATTGCCTTTTCTATAGTAAATTATTCAAAAATTCATTTTATACTGTCTCAAATTTTAAATACGCCAGGGATTGCCTTTTCTATAGTAAATTATTCAAAAAATAATTTTTTACTGTCGCAAATTTTAATTACGCCAGGGATTGCCTTTTCTATAGTAAATTATTCAAAAAATAATTTTATACTGTCGCAAATTATAATTACGCCAGGGATTGCCTTTTCTATAGTAAATTATTCAAAAATTCATTTTTTACTGTCGCAAATTTTAATTACGCCAGGGATTGCCTTTTCTGTAGTAAATTTTGCAAAAAATAATGGTTTAGTATGGCAAATTTTAATTACGCCAGGGATTGCCTTTTCTATAGTAAATTATTCAAAAATTAATTTTTTTCTGTCGCAAATTTTAATTACGCCAGGTATTGCCTTTTCTATAGTAAATTTTGCAAAAAATAGTTTTTTACTGTCGCAAATTTTAAATACGCCAGGGATTGCCTTTTCTATAGTAAATTATTCAAAAAATAATTTTAAACTGTCTCAAATTTTAAATACGCCAGGGATTGCCTTTTCTATAGTAAATTATTCAAAAAATAATTTTTTACTGTCGCAAATTTTAATTACGCCAGGGATTGCCTTTTCTATAGTAAATTATTCAAAAAATAATTTTTTTCTGTCGCAAATTTTAATTACGCCAGGGATTGCCTTTTCTATAGTAAATTATTCAAAAAATAATTTTTTAGTGTCGCAAATTTTAAATACGCCAGGGATTGCCTTTTCTATAGTAAATTTTGCCAAAAATAATTTTTTACTGTCGCAAATTATAATTACACCAGGGATTGCCTTTTCTATAGTAAATTATTCAAAAAATAATTTTTTACTGTCTCAAATTTTAATTACGCCAGGGATTGCCTTTTCAATAGTAAATTATTCAAAAATTCATTTTTTAATGTCGCAAATTATAATTACGCCAGGGATTGCCTTTTCTATAGTAAATTATTCAAAAATTAATTTTTTACTGTCGCAAATTTTAATTACGCTAGGGATTGCCTTTTCTATAGTAAATTTTTCAAAAACTAATTGTTTAGTGTCGCAAATTATAATTACGCCAGGGATTGCCTTTTCTATAGTAAATTATTCAAAAATTAATTTTTTACTGTCGCAAATTTTAATTACGCTAGGGATTGCCTTTTCTATAGTAAATTTTTCAAAAACTAATTGTTTAGTGTCGCAAATTATAATTACGCCAGGGATTGCCTTTTCTATAGTAAATTATTCAAAAAAAAATTTTTTACTGTTGCAAATTTTAATTACGCCAGGGATTGCCTTTTCTATAGTAAATTATTCAAAAAATAATTTTTTACTGTCGCAAATTTTAGTTACGCCAGGGATTGCCTTTTCTATAGTAAATTATTCAAAAAATAATTTTTTACTGTCGCAAATTTTAATTACGCCAGGGATTGCCTTTTCTATAGTAAATTATTCAAAAATTAATTTTTTTCTGTCGCAAATTATAATTACGCCAGGGATTGCCTTTTCTATAGTAAATTATTCAAAAAATAATTTTTTACTGTCGCAAATTTTAATTACGCCAGGGATTGCCTTTTCTATAGTAAATTATTCAAAAAATAATTTTTTACTGTCGCAAATTTTAATTACGCCAGGGATTGCCTTTTCTATAGTAAATTATTCAAAAAATAATTTTTTACTGTCGCAAATTTTAATGACGCCAGGGATTGCCTTTTCTATAGTAAATTATTCAAAAAAAAATTTTTTACTGTCGGAAATTTTAATTACGCCAGGGATTGCCTTTTCTATAGTAAATTATTCAAAAATTTATTTTTTACTGTCGCAAATTTTAATTACGCCAGGGATTGCCTTTTCTATAGTAAATTATTCAAAAAATAATTTTTTACTGTCGCAAATTTTAATTACTCCAGGGATTGCCTTTTCTATAGTAAATTATTCAAAAATTCATTTTTTACTGTCGCAAATTTTAATTACGCCAGGGATTGCCTTTTCTATAGTAAATTATTCAAAAATTCATTTTTTACTGCCGCAAATTTTAAATACGCCAGGGATTGCCTTTTCTATAGTAAATTATTCAAAAAATAATTTTATACTGTCTCAAATTTTAATTACGCCAGGGATTGACTTTTCTATAGTAAATTATTCAAAAAATAATTTTTTACTGTCGCAAAATTTTAATTACGCCAGGGATTGCCTTTTCTATAGTAAATTATTCAAAAATTAATTTTTTACTGTCGCAAATTTTAATTACGCCAGGGATTGCCTTTTCTATAGTAAATTTTTCAAAAACTAATTGTTTAGTGTCGCAAATTATAATTACGCCAGGGATTGCCTTTTCTATAGTAAATTATTCAAAAAATAATTTTTTACTGTCGTAAATTTTAATTACGCCAGGGATTGCCTTTTCTATAGTAAATTATTCAAAAATTAATTTTTTACTGTCGCAAATTTTAATTACGCCAGGGATTGCCTTTTCTATAGTAAATTATTCAAAAAAAAATTTTTTACTGTCGGAAATTTTAATTACGCCAGGGATTGCCTTTTCTATAGTAAATTATTCAAAAATTAATTTTTTACTGTCGCAAATTTTAATTACGCCAGGGATTGCCTTTTCTATAGTAAATTATTCAAAAAATAATTTTTTACTGTCGCAAATTTTAATTACGCCAGGGATTGCCTTTTCTATAGTAAATTATTCAAAAATTCATTTTTTACTGTCGCAAATTTTAATTACGCCAGGGATTGCCTTTTCTATAGTAAATTATTCAAAAATTCATTTTTTACTGTCGCAAATTTTAAATACGCCAGGGATTGCCTTTTCTATAGTAAATTATTAAAAAAATAATTTTATACTGTCTCAAATTTTAATTACGCCAGGGATTGCGTTTTCTATAGTAAATTATTCAAAAAGTAATTTTTTACTGTCGCAAATTTTAATTACGCCAGGGATTGCCTTTTCTCTAGTAAATTATTCAAAAATTAATTTTTTACTGTCGCAAATATTAATTACGCCAGGGATTGCCTTTTCTATAGTAAATTATTCAAAAAATAATTTTTTACTGTCGCAAATTTTAATTACGCCAGGGATTGCCTTTTCTATAGTAAATTATTCAAAAATTCATTTTTTACTGTCGCAAATTTTAATTACGCCAGGGATTGGCTTTTCTATAGTAAATTATTCAAAAATTCATTTTTTACTGTCGCAAATTTTAGATACGCCAGGGATTGTCTTTTCTATAGTAAATTATTCAAAAAATAATTTTTTACTGTCTCAAATTTTAATTACGCCAGGGATTGCCTTTTCTATAGTAAATTTTGCAAAAAATAATTTTTTACTGTTGCAAATTTTAATTACGCCAGGGATTGCCTTTTCTATAGTAAATTATTCAAAAAATAATTTTTTACTGTCGCAAATTTTAATTACGCCAGGGATTGCCTTTTCTATAGTAAATTATTCAAAAAATAATTTTTTACTGTCGCAAATTTTAATTACGCCAGGGATTGCCTTTTCTATAGTAAATTATTCAAAAAAAAATTTTTTACTGTCGGAAATTTTAATTACGCCAGGGATTTCCTTTTCTATAGTAAATTATTCAAAAATTAATTTTTTACTGTCGCAAATTTTAATTACGCCAGGGATTGCCTTTTCTATAGTAAATTATTCAAAAAATAATTTTTTACTGTCGCAAATTTTAATTACGCCAGGTATTGCCTTTTCTATAGTAAATTATTCAAAAATTCATTTTTTACTGTCGCAAATTTTAATTACGCCAGGGATTGCCTTTTCTATAGTAAATTATTCAAAAATTCATTTTTTACTGTCGCAAATTTTAAATACGCCAGGGATTGCCTTTTCTATAGTAAATTATTCAAAAAATAATTTTATACTGTCTCAAATTTTAATTACGCCAGGGATTGCCTTTTCTATAGTAAATTATTCAAAAAATAATTTTTTACTGTTGCAAATTTTAATTACGCCAGGGATTGCCTTTTCAATAGTATTTTATTCAAAAAATAGTTTTTTTCTGTCACAAATTTTAATTACGCCAGGGATTGCCTTTTCTATAGTAAATTATTCAAAAATTCATTTTTTACTGTCTCAAATTTTAATTACGCCAGGGATTGCCTTTTCTATAGTAAATTATTCAAAAAATAATTTTTTACTGTCGCAAATTTTAATTACGCCAGGGATTGCCTTTTCTATAGTAAATTATTCAAAAAATAATTTTTTACTGTCGCAAATTTTAATTACGCCAGGGACTGCCTTTTCTATAGTAAATTATTCAAAAATTAATTTTTTTCTGTCGCAAATTATAATTACGCCAGGGATTGCCTTTTCTATAGTAAATTATTCAAAAAATAATTGTTTAGTGTCACAAATTTTAATTACGCCAGGGATTGCCTTTTCTATAGTAAATTTTGCAAAAAATAATTGTTTACTGTCTCAAATTTTAATTACGCCAGGGATTGCCTTTTCTATAGTAAATTATTCAAAAAATAATTGTTTAGTGTCGCAAATTTTAATTACGCCAGGGATTGCCTTTTCTATAGTAAATTATTCAAAAATTCATTTTTTACTGTCGCAAATTTTAATTACGCCAGGGATTGCCTTTTCTATAGTAAATTTTGCAAAAAATAATTTTTTATTGTTGCAAATTTTAAATACGCCAGGGATTGCCTTTTGTATAGTAAATTAGTCAAAAAATAATTTTTTACTGTCTCAAATTTTAATTACGCCAGGGATTGCCTTTTCTATAGTAAATTTTGCAAAAAATAATTTTTTACTGTTGCAAATTTTAAATACGCCAGGGATTGCCTTTTGTATAGTAAATTATTCAAAAAATAATTTTTTACTGTCTCAAATTTTAATTACGCCAGGGATTGCCTTTTCTATAGTAAATTTTGCAAAAAATAATTTTTTAGTGTCCCAAATTTTAATTACGCCAGGGATTGCCTTTTCTATAGTAAATTTTGCAAAAATTAATTTTATACTGTTATATATTGTTTTTGTATTGTTGCAAATTTTAAATACGCCAGGGATTGCCTTTTGTATAGTAAATTATTCAAAAAATAATTTTTTACTGTCTCAAATTTTAATTACGCCAGGGATTTCCTTTTCTATAGTAAATTTTGCAAAAATTAATTTTATACTGTCGCAAATTTTAAATACGCCGGGGATTGCCTTTTCTATAGTAAATTATTCAAAAAATAATTTTTTACTGTCGCAAATTTTAATTACGCCAGGGATTGCCTTTTCTATAGTAAATTATTCAAAAATTAATTTTTTATTGTCTCAAATTTTAATTACGCCAGGGATTGCCTTTTCTATAGTAAATTTTGCAAAAATTAATTTTATACTGTCGCAAATTTTAAATACGCCGGGGATTGCCTTTTCTATAGTAAATTATTCAAAAAATAATTTTTTATTGTTGCAAATTTTAAATACGCCAGGGATTGCCTTTTGTGTAGTAAATTAGTCAAAAAATAATTTTTTACTGTCTCAAATTTTAATTACGCCAGGGATTGCCTTTTCTATAGTAAATTTTGCAAAAAATAATTTTTTACTGTTGCAAATTTTAAATACGCCAGGGATTGCCTTTTGTATAGTAAATTATTCAAAAAATAATTTTTTACTGTCTCAAATTTTAATTACGCCAGGGATTGCCTTTTCTATAGTAAATTTTGCAAAAATTAATTTTATACTGTCGCAAATTTTAAATACGCCGGGGATTGCCTTTTCTATAGTAAATTATTCAAAAAATAATTTTTTACTGTCGCAAATTTTAATTACGCCAGGGATTGCCTTTTCTATAGTAAATTATTCAAAAATTAATTTTTTATTGTCGCAAATTTTAATTACGCTAGGGATTGCCTTTTCTATAGTAAATTATTCAAAAAATAATTTTTTACTGTCGCAAACTTTAATTACGCCAGGGATTGTCTTTTCTATAGTAAATTATTCAAAAATTAATTTATTACTGTCGCAAATTTTAATTACGCCAGGGATTGCCTTTTCTATAGTAAATTTTTCAAAAACTAATTGTTTAGTGTCGCAAATTATAATTACGCCAGGGATTGCCTTTTCTATAGTAAATTATTCAAAAAATAATTTTTTACTGTTGCAAATTTTAATTACGCCAGGGATTGCCTTTTCTATAGTAAATTATTCAAAAAATAATTTTTTACTGTCGCAAATCTTAATTACGCCAGGGTTTGCCTTTTCTATAGTAAATTATTCAAAAATTAATTTATTACTGTCGCAAATTTTAATTACGCCAGGGATTGCCTTTTCTATAGTAAATTTTTCAAAAACTAATTGTTTAGTGTCGCAAATTATAATTACGCCAGGGATTGCCTTTTCTATAGTAAATTATTCAAAAAATAATTTTTTACTGTTGCAAATTTTAATTACGCCAGGGATTGCCTTTTCCATAGTAAATTATTCAAAAAATAATTTTTTACTGTCGCAAATTTTAATTACGCCAGGGATTGCCTTTTCTATAGTAAATTATTCAAAAAATAATTTTTTACTGTCGCAAATTTTAATTACGTCAGGGATTGCCCTTTCTATAGTAAAATATTCAAAAATTAATTTTTTTCTGTCGCAAATTATAATTACGCCAGGGATTGCCTTTTCTATAGTAAATTATTCAAAAATTAATTCTTTACTGTCGCAAATTTTAATTACGCCAGGGATTGCCTTTTCTATAGTAAATTATTCAAAAAATAATTTTATACTGTCTCAAATTTTAAATACGCCAGGGATTGCCTTTTCTATAGTAAATTATTCAAAAAATAATTTTTTACTGTCGCAAATTTTAATTACGCCAGGGATTGCCTTTTCTATAGTAAATTATTCAAAAATTCATTTTTTACTGTCGCAAATTTTAAATACGCCAATGATTGCCTTTTCTATAGTAAATTTTGCAAAAAATAATTTTTTATTGTTGCAAATTTTAAATACGCCAGGGATTGCCTTTTGTATAGTAAATTAGTCAAAAAATAATTTTTTACTGTCTCAAATTTTAATTACGCCAGGGATTGCCTTTTCTATAGTAAATTTTGCAAAAAATAATTTTTTACTGTTGCAAATTTTAAATACGCCAGGGATTGCCTTTTGTATAGTAAATTATTCAAAAAATAATTTTTTACTGTCTCAAATTTTAATTACGCCAGGGATTGCCTTTTCTATAGTAAATTTTGCAAAAAATAATTTTTTACTGTTGCAAATTTTAAATACGCCAGGGATTGCCTTTTGTATAGTAAATTATTCAAAAAATAATTTTTTACTGTCTCAAATTTTAATTACGCCAGGGATTGCCTTTTCTATAGTAAATTTTGCAAAAAATAATTTTTTACTGTTGCAAATTTTAAATACGCCAGGGATTGCCTTTTGTATAGTAAATTATTCAAAAAATAATTTTTTACTGTCTCAAATTTTAATTACGCCAGGGATTGCCTTTTCTATAGTAAATTTTGCAAAAATTAATTTTATACTGTCGCAAATTTTAAATACGCCGGGGATTGCCTTTTCTATAGTAAATTATTCAAAAAATAATTTTTTACTGTCGCAAATTTTAATTACGCCAGGGATTGCCTTTTCTATAGTAAATTATTCAAAAATTAATTTTTTATTGTCTCAAATTTTAATTACGCCAGGGATTGCATTTTCTATAGTAAATTTTGCAAAAATTAATTTTATACTGTCGCAAATTTTAAATACGCCGGGGATTGCCTTTTCTATAGTAAATTATTCAAAAAATAATTTTTTATTGTTGCAAATTTTAAATACGCCAGGGATTGCCTTTTGTATAGTAAATTATTCAAAAAATAATTTTTTACTGTCTCAAATTTTAATTACGCCAGGGATTGCCTTTTCTATAGTAAATTTTGCAAAAATTAATTTTATACTGTCGCAAATTTTAAATACGCCGGGGATTGCCTTTTCTATAGTAAATTATTCAAAAAATAATTTTTTACTGTCGCAAATTTTAATTACGCCAGGGATTGCCTTTTCTATAGTAAATTATTCAAAAATTAATTTTTTATTGTCTCAAATTTTAATTACGCCAGGGATTGCCTTTTCTATAGTAAATTTTGCAAAAATTAATTTTATACTGTCGCAAATTTTAAATACGCCGGGGATTGCCTTTTCTATAGTAAATTATTCAAAAAATAATTTTTTATTGTTGCAAATTTTAAATACGCCAGGGATTGCCTTTTGTATAGTAAATTAGTCAAAAAATAATTTTTTACTGTCTCAAATTTTAATTACGCCAGGGATTGCCTTTTCTATAGTAAATTTTGCAAAAAATAATTTTTACTGTTGCAAATTTTAAATACGCCAGGGATTGCCTTTTGTATAGTAAATTATTCAAAAAATAATTTTTTACTGTCTCAAATTTTAATTACGCCAGGGATTGCCTTTTCTATAGTAAATTTTGCAAAAATTAATTTTATACTGTCGCAAATTTTAAATACGCCGGGGATTGCCTTTTCTATAGTAAATTATTCAAAAAATAATTTTTTACTGTCGCAAATTTTAATTACGCCAGGGATTGCCTTTTCTATAGTAAATTATTCAAAAATTAATTTTTTATTGTCGCAAATTTTAATTACGCTAGGGATTGCCTTTTCTATAGTAAATTATTCAAAAAATAATTTTTTACTGTCGCAAATTTTAATTACGCCAGGGATTGCCTTTTCTATAGTAAATTATTCAAAAATTAATTTATTACTGTCGCAAATTTTAATTACGCCAGGGATTGCCTTTCTATAGTAAATTTTTCAAAAACTAATTGTTTAGTGTCGCAAATTATAATTACGCCAGGGATTGCCTTTTCTATAGTAAATTATTCAAAAAATAATTTTTTACTGTTGCAAATTTTAATTACGCCAGGGATTGCCTTTTCTATAGTAAATTATTCAAAAAATAATTTTTTTCTGTCGCAAATCTTAATTACGCCAGGGATTGCCTTTTCTATAGTAAATTATTCAAAAATTAATTTATTACTGTCGCAAATTTTAATTACGCCAGGGATTGCCTTTTCTATAGTAAATTTTTCAAAAACTAATTGTTTAGTGTCGCAAATTATAATTACGCCAGGGATTGCCTTTTCTATAGTAAATTATTCAAAAAATAATTTTTTACTGTTGCAAATTTTAATTACGCCAGGGATTGCCTTTTCTATAGTAAATTATTCAAAAAATAATTTTTTACTGTCGCAAATTTTAATTACGCCAGGGATTGCCTTTTCTATAGTAAATTATTCAAAAAATAATTTTTTACTGTCGCAAATTTTAATTACGTCAGGGATTGCCCTTTCTATAGTAAAATATTCAAAAATTAATTTTTTTCTGTCGCAGATTATAATTACGCCAGGGATTGCCTTTTCTATAGTAAATTATTCAAAAATTAATTTTTTACTGTCGCAAATTTTAATTACGCCAGGGATTGCCTTTTCTATAGTAAATTATTCAAAAAATAATTTTATACTGTCTCAAATTTTAAATACGCCAGGGATTGCCTTTTCTATAGTAAATTATTCAAAAAATAATTTTTTACTGTCGCAAATTTTAATTACGCCAGGGATTGCCTTTTCTATAGTAAATTATTCAAAAATTCATTTTTTACTGTCGCAAATTTTAAATACGCCAATGATTGCCTTTTCTATAGTAAATTTTGCAAAAAATAATTTTTTACTGTCGCAAATTTTAATTACGCCAGGGATTGCCTTTTGTATAGTAAATTATTCAAAAATTAATTTTTTTCTGTCGCAAATTTTAAATACGCCAGGGATTGCCTTTTCTATAGTAAATTAATCAAAAAATAATTTTATACTGTCTCAAATTTTAAATACGCCAGGGATTGCCTTTTCTATAGTAAATTATTCAAAAAATAATTTTTTAGTGTCGCAAATTTTAATTACGCCAGGGATTGCCTTTTCTATAGTAAATTTTTCAAAAATTCATTTTTTACTGTCGCAAATTTTAATTACGCCAGGGATTGCCTTTTCTATAGTAAATTATTCAAAAATTCATTTTTTACTGTTGCAAATTTTAATTACGCCAGGGATTGCCTTTTCTATAGTAAATTATTCAAAAAATAATTTTATATTGTCGCAAATTATAATTACGCCAGGGATTGCCTTTTCTATAGTAAATTATTCAAAAATTAATTTTTTACTGTCTCAAATTTTAATTACGCCAGGGATTGCCTTTTCTATAGTAAATTTTGCAAAAAATAATTTTTTACTGTTGCAAATTTTAAATACGCCAGGGATTGCCTTTTGTATAGTAAATTATTCAAAAAATAATTTTTTACTGTCTCAAATTTTAATTACGCCAGGGATTGCCTTTTCTATAGTAAATTTTGCAAAAAATAATTTTTTAGTGTCGCAAATTTTAATTACGCCAGGGATTGCCTTTTCTATAGTAAATTTTGCAAAAATTAATTTTATACTGTCGCAAATTTTAAATACGCCAGGGATTGCCTTTTCTATAGTAAATTATTGAAAAAATAATTTTTTACTGTCGCAAATTTTAATTACGCCAGGGATTGCCTTTTCTATAGTAAATTATTCAAAAATTAATTTTTTACTGTCGCAAATTTTAATTACGCCAGGGATTGCCTTTTCTATAGTAAATTATTCAAAAAATAATTTTTTACTGTCGCAAATTTTAATTACGCCAGGGATTGCCTTTTCTATTGTAAATTATTCAAAAATTCATTTTTTACTGTCGCAAATTTTAAATACGCCAGGGATTGCCTTTTCTATAGTAAATTATTCAAAAAATAATTTTTTACTGTCGCAAATTTTAATTACGCCAGGGATTGCCTTTTCTATAGTAAATTATTCAAAAAATAATTTTATACTGTCTCAAATTTTAAATACGCCAGGGATTGCCTTTTCTATAGTAAATTATTCAAAAAATAATTTTTTACTGTCGCAAATTTTAATTACGCCAGGGATTGCCTTTTCTATAGTAAATTATTCAAAAAATAATTTTATACTGTCGCAAATTATAATTACGCCAGGGATTGCCTTTTCTATAGTAAATTATTCAAAAATTCATTTTTTACTGTCGCAAATTTTAATTACGCCAGGGATTGCCTTTTCTATAGTAAATTTTGCAAAAAATAATGGTTTAGTATCGCAAATTTTAATTACGCCAGGGATTGCCTTTTCTATAGTAAATTATTCAAAAATTAATTTTTTTCTGTCGCAAATTTTAATTACGCCAGGTATTGCCTTTTCTATAGTAAATTTTGCAAAAAATAATTTTTTACTGTCGCAAATTTTAAATACGCCAGCGATTGCCTTTTCTATAGTAAATTATTGAAAAAATAATTTTTTACTGTCGCAAATTTTAATTACGCCAGGGATTGCCTTTTCTATAGTAAATTATTCAAAAATTAATTTTTTACTGTCGCAAATTTTAATTACGCCAGGGATTGCCTTTTCTATAGTAAATTATTCAAAAAATAATTTTTTACTGTCGCAAATTTTAATTACGCCAGGGATTGCCTTTTCTATAGTAAATTATTCAAAAATTCATTTTTTTACTGTCGCAAATTTTAAATACGCCAGGGATTGCCTTTTCTATAGTAAATTATTCAAAAAATAATTTTTTACTGTCGCAAATTTTAATTACGCCAGGGATTACCTTTTCTATAGTAAATTATTCAAAAAATAATTTTATACTGTCTCAAATTTTAAATACGCCAGGGATTGCCTTTTCTATAGTAAATTATTCAAAAAATAATTTTTTACTGTCGCAAATTTTAATTACGCCAGGGATTGCCTTTTCTATAGTAAATTATTCAAAAAATAATTTTATACTGTCGCAAATTATAATTACGCCAGGGATTGCCTTTTCTATAGTAAATTATTCAAAAATTCATTTTTTACTGTCGCAAATTTTAATTACGCCAGGGATTGCCTTTTCTATAGTAAATTTTGCAAAAAATAATGGTTTAGTATCGCAAATTTTAATTACGCCAGGGATTGCCTTTTCTATAGTAAATTATTCAAAAATTAATTTTTTTCTGTCGCAAATTTTAATTACGCCAGGTATTGCCTTTTCTATAGTAAATTTTGCAAAAAATAGTTTTTTACTGTCGCAAATTTTAAATACGCCAGGGATTGCCTTTTCTATAGTAAATTATTCAAAAAATAATTTTAAACTGTCTCAAATTTTAAATACGCCAGGGATTGCCTTTTCTATAGTAAATTATTCAAAAAATAATTTTTTACTGTCGCAAATTTTAATTACGCCAGGGATTGCCTTTTCTATAGTAAATTATTCAAAAAATAATTTTTTTCTGTCGCAAATTTTAATTACGCCAGGGATTGCCTTTTCTATAGTAAATTATTCAAAAAATAATTTTTTAGTGTCGCAAATTTTAAATACGCCAGGGATTGCCTTTTCTATAGTAAATTTTGCCAAAAATAATTTTTTACTGTCGCAAATTATAATTACACCAGGGATTGCCTTTTCTATAGTAAATTTTGCAAAAAATAATTTTTTATTGTCGCAAGTTTTAATTACGCCAGGGATTGCCTTTTCTATAGTAAATTTTGCAAAAAATAATTTTTTACTGTCTCAAATTTTAATTACGCCAGGGATTGCCTTTTCTATAGTAAATTATTCAAAAAATAATTTTTTACTGTCTCAAATTTTAATTACGCCAGGGATTGCCTTTTCTATAGTAAATTATTCAAAAATTCATTTTTTAATGTCGCAAATTATAATTACGCCAGGGATTGCCTTTTCTATAGTAAATTATTCAAAAAATAATTTTTTACTGGCGCAAATTTTAATTACGCCAGGGATTGCCTTTTCTATAGTAAATTATTCAAAAAATAATTTTTTACTGTCTCAAATTTTAATTACGCAGGGATTGCCTTTTCTATAGTAAATTATTCAAAAAATAATTTTTTACTGTCTTAAATTTTAATTACGCCAGGGATTGCCTTTTCTATAGTAAATTATCCAAAAAATAATTTTTTACTGTTGCAAATTTTAATTACGCCAGGGATTGCCTTTTCTATAGTAAATTATTCAAAAAATCATTTTTTACTGTCGCAAATTTTAAATACGCCAGGGATTGCCTTTTCTATAGTAAATTTTGCAAAAAATAATTTTTTACTGTGGCAAATTTTAATTACGCCAGGGATTGCGTTTTCTATAGTAAATTATTCAAAAATTAATTTTTTTCTGTCGCAAATTTTAAATACGCCAGGGATTGCCTTTTCTATAGTAAATT